>CABHPH010115263.1:8462-33538 GCA_902168325.1 Peromyscus nudipes
GGTCACCATGCTTGGGTGTATCCTTGAACACATGAATTTCTGCCTCTGGAATGCTAGGATTAAAGGCGTATGCTACCACTGCCTATCCTCATGTTTAATATTGTGGCTGTCCTGTTCTCTGACCCCAGATAAGTTTATTAGCATACACAATATTTTGGGGAACACAATACCACCACATTTCCTCTCTTTTTGTCTAAAATTAAAAAAGCTTATAACTAATACAAAAAAAACTATATCCAGTAAGTATATACAATATACACAGTCAAGATTACATTAACGATGTCTAGTCCATTAACATTTGACAGATTCAGATAAAAAACTCCATTATATATTAACAATGTCCAGTCCAGTAACATTTGACAAATTCAGACAAAAAATTTTCATTACTTATCTTATTGAAAACAAGTAGTTCCTTTTTAAAAGTAGATTCCATAGTCTCCCTTTTTATCTTATCATATCCATATTCTCTCTTTTTTCTTTCCATAATACATTCAGTAGTCTACCTTTTGCATTTTTATATCTTCTCCTTTTTCTTTCCAGTGTAGATTCAGTGATCTACCTATTTATCCTATTTTTCTTTATCTTTTTTCTCAGAGTAGATTCGATGATCTATCTCATATCTATTTTCTCTTTTTCTTTTTGCTTTCTAGGGGTGAAGATATCTTTAGGGAATCTTGAAAAGAAAATTTTGGGTTAATTGTCAAGTCCTGTATCATTTGTCCAGTCTCTGCATAATAGGAAAGTTCAGGGCTTGTCACAAGTCCTTGCTCGAGTAGTCTGTCAGGCTGGATCATCTCAGCCAGCCATCTCAAAATTGTCCTAAACAATTTGTGCTCCAAAGTCGATCTTTCCTTGGTGTTAATCAGCTTAATAGCTTTACCATAGTCCACGTAGAATCATCATTGTGGAGTCCTGTCGTCTTTTTGAAGATTTCAAAGTCACTGTTAGGCGTGGTCATGGTTCACTGCAGACTTTTTTTTTTTTTTTTTTTGCCTCCTCTGTTGTTTGGAGTAATCACAGCCTGATAAATGTCTGTCTTTCGGAACCATGAACATTCTTCCCTAGAAGAGAAAATCTTCACAGCAATTTCTCCCAACCATCTGTCTTGCCAACCTTTTTCAAACTGACCTTTGCCGATGCTTTCTTGTAACACAATGGTCCTGGCAATTCTTCTCTGAACAAGCAGTAGTAAATCCTTTGTCCCAGGTAGCAGCATCATTGTAGTCACTAACACAATGAGAAGAAGCCGGCAACTCAGAGCAGCAGCCGCTGCCTCCATGGTTCCACCACCGTTTGTGGTTCGGTCCGGGCCAAAACTTCTCCCGAGCCTCCTAGGCCGGCCTCAAACTCGGGATCCTCCTGCCTCTGCCTCCTTCAGTAAATCCTACCGGCGTGCGCCACCACTACCGGCTGAGTATAGCTCCGGCCTGAGCTGGGGCTCACAAGGCCACAGCTTTTTCATGAATTTGTACCACGAACGTTGGGCGCCAGATGTAGCATGAATCTTAGAAGGTCTTATTAATAAAACATCTATTTTGCAGTGTTTTATTTTGCAGTTTTTATTTTGCAGTATTTATTTTGCAGTTTCCTATTTTGCAGTGTTTTAGATGGAACCCCCACCTGTAGCATGAATCTTAAATAGTCTTATTAATATAAAACTTGAGAGCCAGGTATTGGGGTGAACACTGAAAGATCAGAGAAACAGAACAAGCCACATCCAACCTCACCTCACCAATTCCTCAGATGATCTTGTTTCCTTTAACTGCAAGCCTCTGAGTCCTCATCCAAATGGATCTCTGTAGCTAGAGTTTTCCTGCCATGTCCACAGTCAGGACAAATCTTTGTCATCCACCAGTCCCACAGCCACTCAGTCCCAAACAAGTAAACACAGAGTCTTATATTGTTTACAAACTGTATGGCTGTGGCAGGCTTCTTACTAACTGTTTTTATAGCTTAAATTAATCCATTTCCATAAATCTATACCTTGCCACGTGGCTCGTGGTTTACTGGCATCTTCACATGTTGCTTGTCCTGGCTGACTGTTTCCTTCCACCTTCCTGTTCTTTTCTCTTCTCTGTTAGTCCCACCTATACTTCCTGCCTAGCCACTGGCCAATCAGTGTTTTATTTATTGACCAATCAGAGCAACACATTTGCCATACAGAACATCCCACAGCACTTCTCCCCCCCTTTTTTTTCAAAAAGGACAAAGTAAATTACATATAATTCGGGAATTTGGGCGTAGCTTCTTTTACTACTTCCTGCTGGAAGGGGGCGCTGTATCTTATGGGGACACAAAGAAAATTTTAGGATTATGGAGTAGTCCGTGAGGGTGTATCATCTGAGCCAGTTGCCTTGAAATGATTCTGGATGTTGGATCATCTGGGCCTTGGTGTCATCGGAGATCTTTCAGGGGGTCTTGGCTGGTCAAACCTGATGTATCTTAATCTGGAACAAATCCATAGCCTCTGGCTTTCTGTGGAAACAAAAGCAGAGCCTCCTTTCCAAAGCAACATATCTTTACATTTAAATTTTGAAGTTAAGGTATCTTTAAAATATACATATTGGTTTAACTCAGTTTTCTTTATAATTAAATATCTCTCTGTAGTTAAGAATCTCAAAGACAACACAATCCAGATTCTCTGTGTGATATCTATCTTTATGTGGCTTATATTTTATATTATCTTTATTGTCTCTTTAAAGACTTTGTTTTTTAAAACTATTTTTTATATAACTGTATATATATATATTGATTTCTATGTACATTTTTACACACATTTTAAAGCATTTAAACTCTTGTTTTATCTGAATCTGTCTTATTGTGAACCTGTTACTTTAAACTGTAGCATTTTAAGACTGAAACGGTGTTGTGGCTGCTGGCTCCGCCCACCTCAGTTTCTCAGCATGGTGGTGATAGGTTTACCGTCAGCTCTGGGAGCCTTCGTGGGTCTATGTTTTTATCCAAGCAGCGTGTAGCCCAGAAACCTCTTTTTTTGTTTTGTACTAGTAAAGGCTAAATCCATCATGTAGTTTAATGTGCCACTTGCAGAGGCCTCATTCCCGCCATACTGCAGGTCAAACATGTATGCCAGGAACCCGCCATACAGTAGCTCAAGCCCGCAGGCTGCGGCTAATTTGAGAAAGACAACTAGGAAGCTGTTTTAGCTCCGTTTTAGAATGGGTTTTTTTTAGGGTTTTTTAGGTTTTAAGTTGAAATTTTTGCCCCACATTGGGCGGCATTTGTAGCTAGAGTTTTCCTGCCTTGTCCACAGTCAGGACAAATCTTTGTCACCTGCCAGTACCACAGCTGCTCAGACCCAACCAAGTAAACACAGAAACTTATATTGCTTACAAACTGTATGGCCATGGCAGGCTTCTTACTAACTGTTCTTATAACTTAAATTAATCCATTTCCATAAATCTATACCTTGCCATGTGGCTCGTGGTTTACTGGCATCTTTACATGCTGCTTGTCCTGGCGGTGGCTGGCTGTTTCCTTCCACCTTCGTGTTCTTTTCTCTTCTCTGTTAGTCCCGCCTACACTTCCTGCCTAGCCACTGGCCAATCAGTGTTTTATTTATTGACCAATCAAAGCAACACATTTGCCATACAAAACATCCCACAGCACTTCCCCCCCCCTTTTTTGAACTGCTGCTAAAAGCTAAAAACTTAAAAAGGCCTAGTTCCTGGTCCTCATGCCTTATATACCTTTCTGCTTCCTGCCATCACTTCCTGGGATTAAAGGTGTGTGTCACCATGCCTGTTTGTTTCCAGTGTGGCTTTGAACTCACAGAGATCCAGATGGATCTCCGCCTTTGGAATGCTAGGATTAAAGGCGTGTGTGCCACCATTTTCTGACCTCTATGTTTAAAATAGTGGCTGTTCTGCTCTCTTACCCCCAGATAAGTTTATTGGGGTGCACAATATATCAACCACACCTCTCTTTTTGTATATATATAGTCATTGGCATGCTTCCAGGAAGCCTCAGTTCCACAACCCCATTTGGCACAGCATAAATTCCCCCTATTACCTAGCCCCTGACAGTGTGGAGGTCTGTTCATGGGCCATTCATAGAACTTGATTGTAGCATAAATCCTAATTGGTTTGAGTAAAAAACCTGGAGCCCCAGATATTGGGGTAAATGCTGAAAGATCACAGAGACAAAGAACAAGCCACCAAGAACTCTCAACTCCTCAGCCAAAAGAGAAGGAGTTCCTGTCTTCTCTTGCCTTATATTCCTTTTCTCCACCCAGCCATATCACTTACTGTCTCCACCTCCCTACTGCTGGGGTTAAAGGTGTGAGTGAGATCCTACTTGATGGGATTAAAGGTGTGTGCTACCACTGCCTGGCCTCTATGGCTAACTAGTGGCTTAGTTTCACACTCTGATCTTCAGGAAAGCTTTATTTGTTATATCACAAATAAAATATCACCACCCTTGATTCTTGTTTTCCTCTATCAGAAGATAAGTCTTTACAACCATCCCTCTAGTAGTTTAACCAAGCTCCAAAGCTGGGCAAAAAAGAACAAAGGTCCATATGGAATTGGGGTTAGATTGACTATCAACTTCTTTGTGTCTGTTATTCTTTATTTCCAAGTCCATATTGGGGGGCAGTGAAGGTTGCAGGTTCCCATCCCTATATATAGAGAAAAGAAAAAGATGAGCATAGTGTTCTGGGTTAACAATCTCAGGTCAGTCTTATCTTTAAGGTGTCTGAAGTCTGAGCCATGGTCCATCTGTTACCATCCTCAGCAGCCCTCTTTAATTAGGAGTGATGGATCCAAGGGATGGTGCCAGCCACTTTCACAGCAGTTGGGGTTGTAAGGGTATTGAGAGCCGCTGGTAGTGAAAGTCCATGAGAGTATACAGCAGTGACAACTAGAGTTCAGAAGGTCAACTTATCAGAACTAAGGGTTCTGTTAGAGGAAACCATCACGTAAGGCATTATGGAATTACTGCCTTTTGAATGAACTGGCTGTCTCTTGTTGCATACTTCTTGTGCAATAACAGATATGAGTCTCCCCACTTACCATGCATCTCCATGTTACGTGTACATGTAATCTCATGATTGCATCTCAATCTTGGGCACAACTTTCCCTATACATTTGGGGTAATTGGACAACTGTCCCCAGCTGCATTTATTTTTCATTAACATATATCTGGCTAGGGCCATTCTCTGGACAAAAGTATTTCAACAAAGATACCTTTTTCCAAGGACAAAACTGCATATAGATAAACATTAGCTCATCTCACTCTCAGATAGAGAAAAGAACCACTAACAATTAAATCCTCAACTCCTTACCTTCACTCCGGGTTATTTACACAAGACCCTAACTTAAGAGATTTACTGCTCACATTCCTGGGATGAAGTTTTAGCCATTTGCTAGATACTGAGATAAGGCAGTTACTTCCCACTGACTCAAGGAGATTGCTGTCCAGGCCAGGCAGGCAATAGGTGCCAAGCTTCTTTCTTGTGCAAATTAAGTTTTTATTCCTCCTCAGTCAGGTGCTATTCCTAGATTTCCTCCTCAGCAATTACTCTGAGTGAAAGTGCTTTTACTAACCAAATACTACATGCTCTGACATAGGTTGCTTAGCCACCTAACATATGTCCCCCTCCCTGTCAGAAAGCAGCTGCAGCTGGGATGAGTGGGAAAAGTGGCGCCAAAGACAGTTTACTTTCTTGTGACTTACTGACCCCTAACATTCTATCTAGCCATTTCTAGATTATAGTGTAGTGGGTAGCCACTCCAGCTTTGGTCTGGAAGTTCTAACACCCAATGAGGCTTCCGTAACAATCACGCCTACAAGGCGGGGCCAAGGGAGGGCCTGAAGACCTGAGATCGGGATGCGCGGCGCTCTCTTGTTTCCTGGACCTGGACGCGAGAGGGAGACCGAGGAAAGTTCTCCAGAGAACACCGCCGGACTGCGCTGCGTCTCTTCCAGAACCCATCATCTACCTATCCCTTCATTTGTGAGTTACGCCTTTAAATAAATCTCCTTTTAACTACGTGGAGTGGCCTTAGTAATTACAGCAATATTATAGTTTGAGCACATAAATTCTCTAATTGATCTTAGCCTTTAGTTGACCCTACCAGAGAACTCCCCTTTACTCACTCCCTTTTGGGGTTGTAATTGGAAGCTGACAATTAATTACTTTATGTGTGGGTCCTTATCACCTCTCTCTGTGTTCCTGAAAACTTCAAGCCTCGCATTGCTTTACCAAAGAATTACTGTGTGGGTATATAGACTGGCTCTCTGAGAGCACTGGGAGAATTGATGGAGAAGAACAGAGATGAGGATGGAGATGGAAAGAACTAGGTAGAATGATAAGAGAACAGCAAACGGGACTGAGAGGAACTAAGTAAGAGAGCAGAAAAGAAACTGTGCAGATAAAATCGCCATAGAAGAATAAAGTAAATGGACTAAAGAACTCATTGTGCTTAGATTCATTGAATATCCCTCAGATTAGAATCCTCAGCTGGTTGGTAGACTCTTCCGTGGACCCTGGAAGCAAACAATATAGGCTGGACCTAATATCGTTTGCGTTATAAGGGTAACTGGGTATGGTCCTTTCCAGGCAGGTTCCAGAGTCCAGGTAGCATTCCTCTTTATCTAAATCAAGTGCCCTGACTGGAACTGATGGGTGGGTTTGGAGACGAGGGATAGCAGGATTCCCTTCACAGTCTAGTTAATGGCCTGTCAAGTTTCCTGCAAAGCCTGCAAGGACTTGAGAAGGGAGTGATTAGAAATTTCTGTCTGGGGAATGTCTTGGAGTTTGAGAAGGATAGGAGATGGTCTCCCAAACATAACTTCAAAAGAGTAAGCTCCTCCTGGCAAGGAATACATCAAGCCCTGAGCAGGGAAAAGGGGAGCAGGTTGCCCCAGTTTTCACCAGTTTCTAGGACCAATTTGGTTAGCCTCCTTAAGAGTTCTATTCATTCATACTTTTGTCTGACCTGAGCTCTGTGCTTATACACATAATGTAATTTCGTTTAATATTTAATACCTTTGTCAAATTTTGAGATACGTTGGCTGTGAAGGCCAGGCCATTGTCTGACCCCAAAGCTATGAGTAGTCCAAACCTAGGAATTATTTCTTGAAGAAGTTTCCTGGTAACTATTGGAGCAATCTCAGTTTCGGTGGGGTAGGCCTCTACCCATCCCAAGAAGGGGTCCACAAATACCAGAAAATATTTATAACAAAAAATCAGTAGGTCAGATTTCAGTAACATTCAACTCCCAATGTTCCCCAGTCCTATTTCCTCTAGCCTTGGATCCCTTGTGGGATCTTCCTTCCCCCTTTGGGGTTTACCTGAGCATAGGTGGCATATCTAAAAGTGGTGTCTTTAATTGGGCCTTCCAAATTTAGAAGACAATACCTGGGTCTGAGGGGTTCAGCAGTTTTTATGACCCCTAGGTGGTTGGCTTTGTAGATATCTGAAACCAGTCACCTCTTCAGACTAACTGGAAGGATGGGTCTGCCATATGGTAGCATCTACCATCCTTGTTTACCCTGTGTGGCCAGTTCTCATTTTACCCGGTTGATCCTAACTGATCTGTATTCTGGGTGGTCCAATAAGCTGGGCTCTGACAGGCTTACTAAGCTTGAACTAGTTCTCCAGCCACTTCCCCAGCAGTCAAGTCAGCCACTCTGTTGCCTGTCTTTTTTTTTCTTTATTGCTGTGAAAAGACACCATGACCACAGCAACTCTTATAAAAAACATTTAATTGGGGTTGCTCACCTATATTTTCAGAGGTTCAGTCCATTATGATCATGATGGAGGGCATGGCAGGCAGATGTGGTACTTTGCTGTGGATATCGCTCTGTATATAACAAAATGCTGATTGGCCAGTAGCCAGGGAGGAAGTATAGGTGGGACAAGCAGAGAAAAGAATTCTGGCAACAGGAAGGCTGAGTCAGAGAGACACTACCAGCCCCCGCCATGACAAACAACATGTAAAGCTACCAGTAAGCCACAAGCCATGTGGCAACTTATAGATTAATAGAAATGGGTTAATTTAAGATAGAAGAACTAGATAACAAGAAGCCTGCCACAGCCATACAGTTTGTAAGCAATATAAGTCTCTGTGTTTACTTGGTTGGGTCTGAGCAGCTGCGGGACTGGCGGGTGAGAGAGATTTGTCCTGACCATGGGCCAGGCAGGACTGGAGAAAACTCCAGCTACAGTACTGTGCCTGAGAGTGCTCCATTTTGCAGGCAATGGGAAGTTGACTGACTGTCACACTGAGGGAAGCTTGAGAAAAAGACTTCAAAGCCTGCCCCCACAATGACACACTTCCTCCAAGACCACACCTCCTAATAGTGCCACTCCTTTTGGGGGCCATTTTCTTTAAAACCACCATATTTCACTCCCTGGCCCCCAAAGGCTTATAGCCATATCCTAATGCAAAAATACATTCAGTCCAACATCAAATTGCCCCATAGTCTATAACGTTCCCAAACCTGTTTCAAAGTCAGAAGTCTCTTCTGCAACTCATGCAATCCCTTAACTGTAATTGCATGTAAAAATTAAAATCAAAAAGCAAATCACATGCTTCCAACATATAATGGCAGAAGATAAGCATTACAATTCCAAAATGCAGGTAAGGAAGCATAATGAGGAAATGCTGGACCAAAGCAATGTAGCTAGAAGTTTTCCTGTGTCCTGGCCTGCTGGTGGTCAGGACAAATCTCTCCCACTTGTGTCCCCCAAGTAAGCACACAGAGGCTTATATTAATTATAACTTCTTGGCCATTAGCTCAGGCTTATTACTGATTAGCTCTTGCACTTAAATTAAACCATAATTCTTATATATGTTTAGCCATGTGGCTTGGTACCTTTTCTGAGTTCTGCCTTGTCATCTTGCTTCCTCTATGTCTGGCTGGTGACTCCTGACTCTGCTCTTCCTCTTCCCAGAATTTTCCTTGTCTGCTTATCCCACCTATACTTCCTGCCTGACTACTGGTCAATCAGCATTTTATTAAACCAATGTACAAGAGCTTTATCCCAGAGAATTTATGACATCCCACAGCAAAACAAGACCAAAAACCTGCTGGGCAAACTCCACACTCTTCAGTTCTCCAATTCTATTCACCTTTGTTGACTGCAATACACTTCTTTCCCATGACTCTGGCATCTCTAATATCTTGGGTTCTCCAAGGCAATTCAGGCTGCAACTTCACAGCTTCATACAATGGTCTCTCTACTAGGCCTCCATTAAGGGACACCTCTTATACATGCCTGACCTCAGTGGCTGTCCTTAGGCATGGAGACAACTTCTACAACTCATTTCTTCTATCCATAACTCTAAAGCCAGAACCATGTTGCCGAAGCTGCCAAGTTCTGCTTACTGAGGCTGGAACATGGGCCCCTGTGCAATTACATCTTCACAAGCTTTCAGTTTTCCTTAATTTCCTAAGCTTGTTTTTCCTTCAACTTGATCTTTAGACCAGGCTTGCCTCAAACTCAGAGACCCACCAGCCTCTGCCTTTCCAGCGCTGTGATTAAAGGTGTGCACCAATACACCCTGCTATAAACTCTTCTTTACCAAAATATCACAAGAATGATTTCTAGACAACATACTAAAATTCTTCTCTGAAACCTTTTGAGCCAGCTCCAGACATTCCATATCATTATCAGCACCATTGTCTTCCATGCTTCTACCAGTATGTTCCATTAAGCAGTGCTTAAAGCATTCCATTGCTTTCCAAACCCAAACTACCACAGTCCAAATTCCTCCAAACAGACATACGGTCAGGCCTATCACAATACCCATAATACCCAACCCCTGGTACCAACTTCTGTCATAGTTTGGGTTTTTTTATTGCTGTGAAAAGACACCATGACCATGACAACTCTCATAAAGAAAACATTTAATTGAGGGGGTTTGATTACAGTTTCAGAGGTTTGGTCCACTATGATCATGAAGGGGAGCATGACAGCCTGCAGGCAGACATGGTCCTGGAGCTGAGAGTGCTACATCTTGCAGACAACAGGAAGTCAACTGACTGTTATACTGAGTGAAGCTTGAGAAAAAGACCTCAAAGCCCACCCCCCAGAAGACACACTTCCTCCAACAAGGCCACAGCTCCTAACAGTGCCACTCCCTTTGGGGGCCATTTTCTTTCAAATCACCATACCCCCTTTTGTGTTCTTTACAATGGATAATTGCTACCCTCTTGAGTAACCAGATAGCATTCAATAGGGCTAAGATATCTTCTCTGCTTTTGCTGTCTGTTTCCTGTTGAGGTTAGCATTCCTCTATCCCTGTATATGAACATGCACCATTACAAAAGCTTATCAGTTAACAGTATATGTGGTGTAACCTTGTCTTTTCCCCAACAGAGTGCATAAGTCAGAGCCTAAAGCTCAGCTCATTGAGCTGATGTTCCCCTGATCAAATATTGTGCTCAGGTAGCCCTATCTTGAGTCACCACCACTGTCCCTGCACACCTAATCCTGTCTTGGACAAAACTGCTCTCATTTGTGAACAATACCTCATCTGGTTTCAACAGCAGGATATCAGTCAGATCAGGCCTGATGAACTGGATCAGGTCAGTCACCTCCAGACAGTCATACAGAGGTTCCTTGGGTCATTGTCTGGCAGGAGACTGGTCGGGTTGAGGGCTTATGTCTTACGGAACTGAATGCAGGGTTGATCTAGAAGCAGGACTTAGTATTGAGTCACCCAGGAGTTAAGACATCCACCTCTTGGGTGTCCCCCTCAATAGGGCCTCAAAAAAGTGTGGGTCCATCAGGAACAGTTCATGCCCTAAAGTTAATTTGTCAGCTTCTTTTACCAGCAGGACAGTGGCAGCTATGGCCCTGATATATATGTTGGCCATCTAGCTGTGACCGGGTCAAGTCTCTTGGACAGATATGCCACTTGCCTTTCCAAGGTCCCAGGGTTTTCATGAGGACTTCCTTGGCAATGCCTCTGGCCTTGTTCACATACAAATGGAATGGCTTAGTGTTATCTGAGAAGTCTAGGGCTGAGATAGACACTAGTGACTTTTTCAAGGTTCCAAAGTCCCTCTGTTAAGTCTCAGTCAATTCCAAGGGCCATATGTCCCTGGTGCTAGCATAGAGGGGCTTGGCTATGACAGCAATATCCAACTGCCCCTAGAAATTCTCATACCTGTCTTTTTGATGTGGGAGTAGGGATTTGAAGAATGGCTGAAATACGGTTGTGGAAAATCATCTGCTTTCCTTCTTCTAGGTTGTAGCCTAGGATGAGACCTGAGAGATGCACAGCTGAGCCTTTTGGCTGAGATTCTGGACCCCAGGGTTTGGGAGGATTTCTAAAGGTCTTCTGTTACCTGTCTACATTTCTCTTCAGTGGTTAAAACTATGAGTAGGTCATCAACACATTGGAGCAGAGTTTTTGTGAATATTTCTGTCTAAATTCCAACAGATCTGCACTCAGGACTTCATAAAAAAATGCCAGTGAGCTTTGGAACCCCAACAGCAACTGTTAGTTGGCTGGTATATATAACCTTTGGGTCAGTCCATTCAATTGCAAATATGGGTTGGCTGACTAAGGCCAGCAGGAGGCACAAGAAAGCTTCTTTTAGGTCCAGGACCATACAGAGCTTCCTTTTGGGGGACAACAAGCTTAGGAGGATGTAAGGGTTCAGTACTGTGAAATGGATGATTTACACCCATTTTTGGCTTCCCTCAAATCCTGTACCAGTCAGAAGTCTCAAGTGTTGGGCTTCAGGACAGGGAGCAAGGGAGTGTTCCATGGGGAGCTGCAGGGGACAAGAAATCTTGCTTCCCTCAATCAGTCAATGTGTTTGGAAATCCCTTGCTTCACCCTCTAGCCCATGGGGTATTGTTTGAGCCACACTGGTTTTACAGAATTTAATAACTGAACTATGATGAGTAGCCAGTAAGTAATCTGCTAAGTCCAATGGGTTCCTGTCAACACAAACATCAATGTCCCTTGCTTTGAGTTCCTGTAGGTAGCCTAAGGATAGTTCTTCCTTCCTGGTGGCTGAGTCCTCTTGTAAGAGGTATTCTTCAAATATAGAAGTGACCACAATATTGGTAGATGCTTGGCCTGAGTCCAGAGTTAGACTAGCTGAGTTCCCCCATAAAAGAGATAGTGGCTCTGAGTTTTTTTTTTTTAATAAGTCCATTTCGATCAATGTGTATGGGCAGTCCAGCATAACCAGAAAGAGCACATCACAGTTCCTTGTCCTAGATCTATGGTCCAGGATGTTGTCCATGGAAAGTAGGCAGTTTGGCATGTTGCTCCTTGGACTGCTGTCTTCCTGGAAGTCCAGGGTCCAAGGGGTTCTGTCAAGGCAGATTGGGTTGCTCCAGTGTCTATTAGAAAGTTAACAGGTTTTCTCTATATTCTCATTGTCATGTTGGGCTCCTGGGGTCTAATTCATATGGAGCCCCAGGGCATTAAGTTTTGGCTTGCTGGAGAATGGGACAGTTCTTCTCTTTTTCTTTTCTATTTAGACATTCATTCTTCCAGTGACCCTTCTGTTTACAACAGGCACATTGGTTTTCTTCCAGACATTTTCTTTCCCTTTCTCCTGGTCTACTTTCTCTATTTTGTCTCTTATCCATTTCCCTAAGGGCAGCAATTACTGCATGGGAGAGTTTCCTTCCCCATCTGTCTTCAGCTGAATCTTGGCCATTGTAAACTTTCTGAGCAATCTCTAAAAGCTGAGAAATATTCACCCCTTCAAATGCCTCTAATTTCTAGTGTGGTGGTATTGTGTTCCCCAAAATATTGTGCACCCTAATAAACATATCTGGGTCAGAGAACAGAAAAGCCACTAGATACAGAGACTAGAAAATGGTGGCACTCACACCTTTAATCCTAGCATTCCAGAGACAGAAATCCGTCTGGATCTCTGTGAGTTCAAGGCCACATTGGAAACGGCCAGGCATGGTGACTCATGCCTTTAATCCCAAGAAGTGAGCCTTTAATCCCAGGAAGTGAGGGCAGAAAGCAGAAAGGTATATTGTAGATGAACAATCTTATTAAATAAGAAATGCAGAGCCAATTGCAGAGTTAAAAGCCCAAGAGGTCAGAACAATAGCTCAGAGCTAAAAACCTTACCCTTCACTGCCGCTGCTGTCCTCCTCAGCAAGAGCGTTACTTCCTGTGTATCTGTCTTTTATAGACTTTCTGCTCTGCCTTCTCATTGGTTGTAAACCCAACCAAATGACCTCCTCGTCATTGCCCATCTATACAGACCTCCAGGTCTTCTATGGTTGGTATTGAGATTAAAGGTGTGTGTCTCCATGCTGGCTGTATCCTTGAACACACAGAGATCTGCCTGTCATGTGATTGGGATTAAGGGTGTGTGCTACCACTGCCAGACTTCTGCTATGGCTTGCTATTAGCTCTGACCCCCAGGCAACTTTATTTATTAACATACAAATAAAATCACATTTCAGTACAAATAAAATATCACCATAGTATATAAGGCATGAAAACCAGGAACTAGGTTGGTTAAGCATTCAGGCTTTTGAGAAGCAGTTCAGCTGAGATTCATTCTGGATGAGGACTCAGAGGCTTCCAGTCTGAGGAAACAGGATCAGCTGAGAAACTGTCGAGGTGAGGAAGCTGTGGCTTGTTCTGCTTCTCTGATCTTCCAGCATTCACTCCAATATCTGGCCTTGGGTTTGTTTTTATTAATATGACCATTTAAGTTTCATGCTACATCTGGCACCCAATGTTCATGGTACGAATTCATGAAAAAGCTGCTTGCCTGTGGCATTGTGGGCCCTAGCTCAGACCCGAGCTACCCTCAGCCAGTTGCGGTGGCACACTGGTTGAATTTACTGAAGGAGGCAGAGGCAGGAGGATCCCAAGTTTGAAGCCGGCCTAGGAGGCTTACTTAGGAGAAGCTGCGGCCAGGACCCAGCCACAAATGGTGGCAGTGGGACTATGGAGGCAACGACTGCTCCTCTGAGTTGTTGGCTCCTTCTCATCATGTTGATGACTGCAGTGATGCTTCTATCTGGGACAAAGGGTTTACTGCTGCTTGTTCAGAGAACAATTACCTGGACCATCATGTTACAAGAGAGCATCAGCAAAGGTCAGTTTGGAAAGTTTGGCAAGACAAATTGTGGGGAGAAATTGATGTGAAGATATTCTCTTCTAGGGAAGAACATTCACGGTTCTGAGAGAAAGACATTTATCAGACTATGATTGCTCCAAACCACAGAGGAGGCGCCAAAAAAAAATGTCTTCAGGGAACCATGACCACGCCTGTGTGTATAGCTTTGAGTGTGTGTGTGGGGGGCATGTATCACATGTGTTAAGATACCCTTAGATGCCAGAAGATGGTATTAGACCCCAAGGAGCTTCAGGTTTTTGTGAGCCAACATACAGGTGCTAGGAATTGAATCCATGTCTTTCTGGAAATGTAACAAACACTCTTAGCTACTAAGCCCTCTCTGTAGCCCGGAAGTGTCTTATTTTTAAGAGTGTTAACTTTACAAAGTAGAGAAACAATTCAAATATAACTTTATCACTGAAATTTTACCAATCTATTTAAGTTGCTATGAAAACTCTGTAAGTAGGGCTGTTTTATGTAGACAAATTTCTAAACAGTTTTATTAAATAAGAAACACATAGCCAAATACAGAGGAAATAGCCAAAGAGATCAGAGCAATAGACACGACTAGCTTTAGCTTACCATCAGCAGTAGCTTCCACAGAGAGAGAGTTTCTTCGTGCCTGACCCGTGTTTTTATTGCCTTCCTGTTCTGCCTTCTCATTGGCTCTAAGCCTAGCCACTGACTTCTTCGTCACTGTCTGTCTATATAGACCTCTAGGTCTCTATGGTTGGTACTGGGATTAAAGGCTTGAGTCACCACGCTTGGCTGTGTCCTTGAACACACAGAGAATCTCCTTGCTGTGTGATTGGATTAAGGGTGTGTGCTATCACCACCTGACTTCTGTTTATGGCTCGCTGTGTGACCTTGCAATGTGACCTCTGATCTCCAGGCAAACTTCATTTATTAAAATACAAATAAAATCACATTTCAGCACAATTAAAATATCACAACAGTTTTATTTATATGTCTATTTACTTTCTATTTGAAACAGGGTCTCATCTAGCCCAAACTAATCTCAAACTCACTATATAACCAAATATAACTTGAACTCTTAATCTTCTAGTCTCTACCTGTGGAATTCTCAAATTATAGAAATTCCAGTATCACATGAATGATCAGAAATTGTATACTGCCTTACTTCAAAGGTTCTCAACTTATTAGCTGTTCTCTTTCCAATTAGAAAGAGAAACCAAGGAAATCTTGCATTTCCCAGAACTCTGTATGCCCATATTTCAAAATGATCTACTGAATTGTCGCTGACCCTAGACATGTGTGCCTGAGCTACTCACTCCAACTCACCTACAGGCCCCACTTTCTGCACCATGGTTTTTACCAAGGCTAATGTTTAAGTCATATACGTATTAAAGTATGGCTCTGCAAAGGTGCTTGCTGACCCACAGCTATAAGCTCCTCTCTGTTAAAAAATACTTCTAATCTCTTTATGATCATATGTGTTAGAGCTTGACACACTTCCAACTTTTTTCTTTGCTGTAAAATGTACAGAAAAGTGAAGCAGTTCTCACTGAAAGCATCAACATTCTCCATGTTGCTTAACTTTATGAATTTTAGCCAACAGTACCATCAATTTGTACAGGAAGTCAAATCCCTGTTTCTTATTTTTAAGCTTCTGTGCTTGGAAGAGCTGGGAATTCTACACCTCTGTCTCCTGAGTATAAAGCACAGTATAGATATCACAGTTCACACCTAGGTATATGAAGATGACCAGCTGGTGCATGACATGAAAATGTGTCAATGCTGAATGTGATAAAGAGTAAAGTGCCAAGTGAGACTTTGTTGCCACTAAATTAGACTGTTTAGGAATACCCACAAAAATCCATCCCAAGCCTTTAATCCCAGCACTCAGGAGGCAGAGGCAAGAGTATCTCTGTGAGTTCAAGGCCAGCCTGATCAACAGAGTGAGTTCCAGGACAGCCAAGATTTCATAGAGAGACCCTTACTCAAAATAACAATAAACAACAAACAAAAGACCCACACCCCAGCTGAGGAGCTACTGACATTGATAGTTTCTAGGAGAGGAGGAATCTTTTTCCTTTAAAGTGTAATAAAATCAACACACATTGGAATTCTCAAAATATTAATAAATTTTTTTTTACAAAAGAATACTCAGGAATGTGGTGATGGATTCATTCCTAGCATAAGTGAGGCCCTGCATTCAATCCTGTCTGGACAAAAAAGAATAGCCAGGAGTATTTTGAACTGGTTTTTTGAAACTGTTTTGATTTACTTAGAAAATAAAACACACATTTATTATTTTGTAACAGGAAACAACTTAGTTACTAGTTCATGCCTCCAACTTTAAGACCTAAAATTAGGGCAAAGTAAGCCCAATATAATTGCTAATAATTACTAATGAAGTGGTTTATCTGGGGAGAACTGCAAAACCATTGGAAATCAGCACAATCCTTTAAGTCAGAATTCTTGGAATCCATTCCAGCTATGCAGTAGCTGTGTGGCTTTAAGCAAGTCATGTGGCATTGGTGTGAGAGGCTATAATATTGTGTTAAGCTCCTACCTTCTCATCCCTTAACAGCATTCTTTTGGGAGAATCAGATGCTGGAAATAATAGAGTGCACAGATGTCTACAGACATATATTGCTCTGCAGCCTAGGCTGGCCTGGAATTAATGACCCTCCAGTTCTGTAAGAACCTCGAATTAACCTTGAAATTTAAAGTATACCTTAAAAGGGAATAAGCTTGAAGGGACATTGAAGGGACAATACCAATAGTTCAACACCTGAAGCCAAGGAAAACAGCAGCAAGTAAGCATACATTGTCAGAAAATAAATATGAAACAAAAAGAAGTTCTGAGAACATTCAGTGCATACACACACACACACACACACATACACACATACACACACATACACACACACACACACACACACACACATATATATATATTTACCACACAAAAGAACAGTAACCAAATTGGTGCATGTATGCTCTCATTTCCAAAGCTAAATAAATACTAGCTTGACTGAGTGACATCTAATGTGCCTTGTGACAAAGGTGATGGCCCTCAGCTCCCTGTCTTCACAGAGGTACAAATTCTCTGTGTAAATTTGGAGGTCATTTATTGCCAGTCATGAACATTATAATCAAAGAACAACCTTTTATTTAAACAATGTACTTAATTATTAGAAACAGAATCAGAAAGAAACTCATTAACTTGCAAACATCCTCCTCTCTATGGACATTAGAGAGAGTCAAGTCAGAACACACAAATGCATAGCAAATAACGGAAACACTGTTCTGCTTCTTGTAAACAGAATGAGTCAATCTAATATTTATGTACTGCTTAGGAAAACCCATACAGAGATTTTAAGTTCCTAATCATGGACAAAGAAAGGGAAAACAGAAAGGTTCTTTGCATGGTATAACCTGAGAGGTCTACTTCAAAGCTACTTTGTTGTTTTCACTTGACAAATGGTACAAGGTGTAGTGCCAAAGAGCTATAATCCAAGGAGACAGACATAGGAAAATAAGTGAGTTTGAAGCCACGTTTTGTCTGCATAGCAAGTTCCAGAACAGCCAGGACTGCATAGTAAAACTTGTCTCAACAAGAAAATATAACGAAACAACTGGAGGAAGAAACAGCATGGTGGCTGCAATGGCTATTCTTGGTTGTTAACTTGACTATATCTGGAATGAACTACAATCCAGAAATGAAGGTCACACTTGTGATCTGGATCTTGAGGCAAGAAGATGATATGCCTTTGATCTGGATCTTGAGGCTGGAAGACATAGGTTTTTGATCTGGATCTTGAGGTGGGATAATGTGGGTCTTCTTTTCCTTGAGGGTTGTTGGCCACTGACCCACAAGGTCAAAGGGACCAGAAGCAGTGATCAGAGTTCAGACAGCCATGAGCATGATGGAAAGAACATCCGGGGTCAACTTCAGAGAGAGAGCTCATTTTATTGTTCCAGGGGTATATAAGTATATAAAGGTTCTTAGGGTTATGGGAGGGAAGGGCTAATTGCTCATAACATAGCACCTAATTATCATGTGAGCCAGAGGACAGAGTGGGACTTATGGGCTGAGTCATACAGTGTTTGCAAGCAGCTCTGTTCAGGATCATCCTCCAAATTAGGTCAGGAAACTGAGCTTAGAGACACTCTCTAAATAAGGTTTGTAGGGAAGATGAAGCCTCTATTTTATGCTGAGCTCAGGGAGCTCAAGAGAAAGGGAGTCCTCTATTTTATGTTGAGCACAGAGAGATGTAGATGTAACCAACCGTCTTATTAAATAAGAAACACAGAGCCAATGTAAAGATAAAAGCCCAAGAGGTCAGAGCTAAGAGCCTTACCTGCCTGCTGCAGCTTGCCTCTTCAGCCAGGAGACCTCTCCAAAAAAGGGACCTACTTCCTGTCTGTTTGTCTTTATATACCTTCTGTTCTGCCTTCTCATTGGTTGTAAACCCAACCATGTGACTGCCTCGTCACTGCCTGTCTGTACAGACCTCCAGACACACATTGGCGCATGTGTCTCCAATGCTGGCTGTATCCTTGAACACACAGAGATCTACCTAGCTCTGCCTACCAAGTGCTGGGATAAAGGCATGCGCCATGAACACCCAGCTCTGCTCTGCTTGCTATTAGCTCTGATCCCCAGGCAACTTTATTTATTAACATACAAATAAAAGCACATTTCAGTACAAATAAAATACCACTATAGAGAGATATCTGGACATGGTAGACTACAGCCTTAATAGCAGGGTTCTCCAACAGGATGACACATGTTTTTGATCAGGATCTTGAGGCAAGAAGTCACACGCCTTTAATCCAGATCTTGAGGTGGAAAGGCACCTTTAATCTGGGCCACACCATCTGCTGGAAGCCTATGTAAGGACATGGAAGAAGGAAGGGCTCATTCATTCTTCACCTCCTTGCCCTTGTCCTATCAGCACATCCATTCCTTCACTTCATTGGAGCCTACTTCTTCAGGATTCCAGCATATACAGAAAAACAGCTGAGACACCCAGCCAGAAGCAACTACTAGATTCTTGGACTTCCCATTCACAGCTAGCCATTGTTGAATTGCAGCTTGTAAGTCATTCCAATAAATTACATATAAATAATACATATTATATATAATTCTATATATATGACTAGTACAATGGCCCATACTTAGAATATCAGCACACAGGAGGTAGAATCAGGAGGTTCATGAATTCTAGGACAGGCTGGGCTGCAGAGTAAGAATTCTGTCTTAAAAAATAAAATCCTAATGAGGGCTTGAGAGTTGGCTTAGAGGTTAAGAGCACTTGTTGCTCTTACACAGTACTAAGTCTTTCCCAGTACCCATGAGGTATTTCACAATCATCAGGAACCCTAGTTCTAGAGGATCCAATGCCCTCTTCTAGTACCAGATGCATGTATGGTGCATATAAATAATGCAGGCAGAACACTAATACATGTAAAATAAAATAAATTAATCTGAAAAGCTAAATAGAAATCTAAATCTTTATCCTCTTTAATCTAAATAAATTGGTTACTGAATTCTCTGCCATACAAAGATTACTAAATCATGGACTAGAGCACAGGGCTCAGCATAACACAGATTCTCAGCAGTGCAAAGCCACATGCTGAGCATTGTTTGTTGTTGTTGCTGATGTTTTAACTCTTTGGCTCTTTGTTCTTTGGGGGGCCCACCACCCAGCTCCCAAATAAATATATGGAATCTTATTCTTACTTATAAATGTCCATCCTTAGCTTGACTATTACTAGCCAGCTTTTCTTAAGTTATTCCATCTACCTTTTGCCTCTGGGTTTTTATCTTTCTCTATTCTATATACCTTTCTTTACTTCTTACTCCATGGCTTGCTGTAAAGCTGGGTGGCTAGTCCCTGGAGTCCTTTTCTCCTTCTCCTTTTCTTGCTCCTTGATCTTCTCTTTCCATATTTCAGACATCAAAATACCAAACAATCCAATTAAAAACTGGGCTACAGAGCTAAACAGAAATCTCAACAGAAGAATCTCAAAATGTCTGAAAAACATTTAAGGAATTGCTCAATATCCTTAGTCATCAGGGAAATGCCAGTCAAAATGACTCTAAGATTACCATCTTACACCTGTCAGCATGGCTAAGATCAAAAACACTGCAGACAGTTTATGTTGGAAAGAGTGTGGAGCAAGGGGAACACTCCTCCACTGTTGGTGGGAGTGCAAACTTGTACAGCCACTTTGGAAATCAGTATGGCAGTTTCTCAGAAAATTGGGAATCAATCTTCCTCAAGACCCACCTACACCACTCTTGGGCATATACCCAAGGAATGCTTAATCATACCACAAGGACACATGCTCAGCTATGTTCATAGCAGCATTATTTGTAATAGCCAGAACCTGGAAGCAATCTAGATGCTCATCAACTGAAGAATGGATAAAGAAAATGCGGTACATATACACAATGGAGTACTACTCAGCAGAGAAAAACAATGACATCATGAGGTTTGCAGGCAAATGGATGGAACTAGAAAATATCATCCTGAGTGAGGTAACCCAGAATCAGAAGGACAAACATGGTATGTACTCACTCATAAGTGGATACTAGATATAAAGCAAAGGATAACCAGCAAACTGGGGGTGAGGGGGTAATGGAGGACAAGGGTTGGGGGATGAGAGCTTAGAAGAGTGGGAGGTTCCAGCTGGAATGGGAACACGGTGGAAGAGCAAGGAAAGAGATACAATGATAAATGTAGAAACCATGGGAATAGGGAGAAGCAGGGTGTTAGGGAGGTTCCCAGGAATCTATAAGAATGACCCCACCATAAACTACTGGCAATAGTCAAGATGTTGCCTGAGCTGGCCTACTCTGGTGATTGGATGGCTGAATACTCTGTCATCATAGAACCCTCATCCAGTGACTGACGGAAGCAGATGTAGAAATCCATGGCCAGGTTCCAGGCAGAGCTCCAGGAGCCCAATTGATGAGAGAGGAGGGATTCTATGAGCAAGGGATATCGAGACCACGATTGGAAAAAGTACAGGGACAACTAGCCAAACTAGTGGAAATGCATGAACTGTGGACCAATAGCTGAGAAGCCCCCATGGTACTGAACTTGGCCCTCTAGATAAGTGAGACAGTTGTTTAGCTTGAACTGTTTAGGGGGCCCCCAGGCAGTAAGGTCGGGATCTGTCCCTGATGCATGAGTTGGCTTTTTGGAACCTAGTGCCTATGGTGAGAAACTTTGCTCAGCCTTGGTGCAGGGAAGAGGGGCATGGACCTGCCTCAACTGAATGTACCAGGCTCTGCTGACTCCCCATGGGAGACCTTGCCTTGGAGGAGGTAGAAATGGGGAGTGGATTGTGGGGTGGGGTGGGAGGGAGAAATGCTGGGGGTGGGAGGAGGGAGCACAGGGGAATCTGGGGTTGGTATGTAAAATGAATAGAAAATCTCTTAATTAAAAAAAAGAAAAAGAAAAGAGTAAAATTTCTTGAAACCTTACTTTTGACAGAGTCTGGTGCCCATGATTCCCTGTTGTACAAGCTGCTACTCTCCTCTACTTTGAGCACTCACTCTTTTCATGTCTGGAAGTCTTCGTACTTCACTGATGCTTTATCATTTTTAGTTAGATTACAAAGTCCTTTGTGGTGGTATTGTGTTCCCCAAAATATTGTGTATGCTAATAAACTTATCTGGGGTCAGAGAACAGGACAGCCACAATATGAAACAGAGGTTAGGCAGTGGTAGCATACGCCCTTAATCCTAGCATTCGAGAGGCAGAAATTCATGTGTTCAAGGATACACCCAAGCATGGTGACCCACGCCTTTAATCCCAGAAAGTCAGCCTTTAATCCCAGGGAGTGGTGGTAGAAAGCAGAAAAGTATATAAGGCGTGAGGACCACAAACTCGAGGCATTTGGCCTGAGCAGGCATTTGGCCTGGAGAAGCGGCCTGGAGAAGCATGTGGCTGGTTAAGCTTTCAGGCTTCTAGCAGCAGTTCAGCTGAGACCCATTCTGGATGAGGGCTCGGGGCATCCAGTCTGAGGAAACAAGACCAGCTGAGGACCCAGCGAGGTGAGATAGCTGTGGTTTATTCTGTCTCTCTGACCTTCCAGTGTTCACCCCAATAACTGGCCTCAGGTTTGATTTTATTAATAAGACCTTCTAAGATTCATGCTACAGTCCTTGCACATAGCTTTATAGTCATCATATCTACAAACTATGTCACTAATTGCAAGTGAAGTATGAATTTACAGGGTGAGTTTCAGGACAGAAATCAAAATAACAAATATGAAGCACCACTTGATTTTTCTAGCTACACAGACAGTTTATATAGTCCAGTTATTAAATGAAAGCTTTTGTTTCCTCAATACAGAATCCAAATTCATTGCCTTCAGGAAAGACCCCTTCAATCAGGTTCAGAACATGAAGTTCCTTTCTACATTGATAAGAAGTTCAAAACAGCATGTTCACCTCTCTGGGACCCATTTTAGATGTGTTCATCAAAGAACATGTTATTCTACTGACCATAAAACCTTTTACAAAGAGAGTTGTGACTGTTTACTTCAGGAAACTCCATTCAGACTTTCCTCACATACACTACAGAGAGGCAAATGTCCCAAATAAATCCTTGGATTTTCCCAAGTTATCTCCTAAATTGAATACACCATAATTATATCCCCTAAGAGCAACATTCTTCTGCAACTCCCCCAGCTCGCTCAGTCAGCTATGGTATAAACCTTGAATGCATTAAGAGAGCCACCTGCCCACCCCACACCCAGCTCTAATCACATCTAATGTAGCTATTTCTTGTGCTCCCCAGAATATTTCTACAGTTTGCTTTACTTAGATGCTAAGAAACTCCAAAACCTAGATGCCAAGAAACTCCAAAATTTCCACAAGTGTAAGATAATGTCTCTAAATAACCAATCTTACCAATATGCAGGTCTCCAAATCCAAGGGATTCCCAACATAAGCATCACCAGATCAAACCCAGAAGGAGGGCCTGGATGGCACCTCTTACTTCAGAGTAGCAGTTTGAAGGCTCAGTATGGACCACTTAGGCTTTACAGTTTACTCTATAAACCAGCAGCAAACTCTGACTAGTCTCAGACAAGCACCAACAATGCTGGTTGAAACCTTCTGAGGTTTATGAACTCAACAGCCTCCCAAAATGCAAATTAAGATAGATAACTCCTCCACCCACATCCTCAGGTGATGGAGAGGGTAAGCTAAAAAATGCTCCTCTAAATGGATTAGAGATAAAAAAAAAACACCTTCTGTTAGCTCTCAGGTATAAAGGTCTACTCCATCCTAGGCATAAAGTTCTACTCCATCCTAGGCACTCTGCATTTTCTAGACATTGAGGCACTAGCTGAGTGTTGTGGGTAGAGCTTGCATGATGGTTTTGCACTGAGCTGAACAGTTCTGCAGAGTTTCCAGGTGGAGAACCAACTTGAATTCAACATCAGCATGTGGCTCAGGATGGAATAAGTAAGCACTAATGTTTCATCATTAATACAAAACTTTTTTTTTACAACAATGTGAAGGTCACACCATCAGACAAACAGAGCAGTCACTAAATAGGCTTTAATGTTAAAACAAGCTCAGCAACTTTGTTTCTGGGGGGGGGGGAGGCGCTTCTTGTGTGCATTGCAAAGAGAACACCATGATTAGTAGCTGTGTCTAAAAAGGCTATTAAGTTTTAAAAGCAATAAGCAAGCTGAGACAGAGAGGCACATGGTGGGAGGAGAGAATCCAAGAGTTGCCCTCTGACTCTCATACATATCCGGTGGCATATATTTAAGAGACTAATATTCATGTAACATTTCTAAGACCCTCAGCCACAGTGACAAAGGCCAGAAAAACAAGGTGCCACTGTCCACTGACCCTCACGTAAGTCTGACCTTCTCAACCAATCATTTCTTCTCTTTCAGTATCACTTTCATGAAAGCAGGTAATGACTGTGTGTGTGTGTGTGTGTGTGTGTGTGTGTGTGTAATGTTTATCATTTGCAGAACATAAATTAATTTAATTATCCAATTAGTAGTGTGTGAATTTTTTCATGTATTCATCCTACTAATGTTTCAGTCAAAGATTTTAAGAAATGAGGCAGTGTTTAAAGACAAAATATGCCCTATCTAGGAGCCTGTAACTAAGATCCTGAAGCCATGGTCCCATTCAGGAATTGGAACTGCCCTGCAAAGTTGTAGAACTGCAACAGAATACTTGCCAAAGTCAGGAAAGCTTTCCAGATGCTTAGCCAGACAGAGCAGAGCATGTAGATTTCTGGAGATTTCCACCACAGACTCTAAGTGACTTGTTGTAGGTACCATGTTACTTCTGGTCTTCCTCATAGGTGCTTGGCAATATCCAAGACTGTGTACTTGTCTTCAAAGAAAATACAGTCCCAAGTAGCCTCTGCAGTAAGCCTAGAAATTCCACTGATAGATCTGAAAGATAAAAAATCAAGTGATGTACAGTTTTAGCTCAATGTGTTTGTCAAACTGCCAGCTACTTTGGCTTACCCCAAATATGTAAGTAGCTTATTTTCACAATTCTCCAGGCTAAATAGTACAAGAACAAAGTTGGCATCAGTTCATCCTGGTAACTGACCCTCATTGGTCTCAAGTTCACTCTGGTGACATCTGAAAGACCTTTGTCAATACTTTCAATTGAAGTACACTATCCAGCCATGGTAGTGCATGCTTATAATATCAGTTCTTGAGGGTGGACACAGGAGGAGCAGGAGTACAAAGTAATCCTCAACTTCATAGCAAGTTCAAAGCCAATCTGGATTACATGAGACTCTGTCTTAAAACAAAACAACAACAAAACCACTAAAATCTGAAATATATTAACATATGAAATGAACTTCTACCAATCTCCAAGTTTCCCATTTTGCTAGTAATATATAGTGGTAGGCCTTTTGAAAAAGTCTGGTCTTTTTGTTGTCTGTTTCATTTAGCTATTGTGTGTGTGTGTGTGTGTGTGTGTGTGTGTGTGTGTGTGTGTGTGT
>CABHPH010115264.1:26226-40967 GCA_902168325.1 Peromyscus nudipes
AGAGAGAGAGAGAGAGAGAGAGAGAGAGAGAGAGAGAGCGCTTTCCATTTTATTCTCTGAAAAATAAAAAAGAAATGCCTACTGAAGATTTTTTTGAGGGCAAGTAACTCTGGTGCTTTAGTGCAAGCATTTTCCTGCTTCTAGATGTCACAATGTTGTCTTAGATGATACTTTACATCGAAATGCTCCTTTTGATGCCTGACTAATTTCTTCAGTGCAGTCTCTGTGAAGCTGTAACAGACAAAGGCCTGTCATTTATCAGCATCCTGAAGTTTCTATAAAGCCACCTGCTGTGGTGTTTGGTCTGTGGTACCCAAAAGGTTAGTGTTGAGATCTTCAAGTGAGAATCTAAAATGACAAGGAAAAACTCTCATTGAACATGTGAGAGTAGATAATGGGCCAAATG
Source organism: Peromyscus nudipes (assembly GCA_902168325.1). Classification (NCBI taxonomy): domain Eukaryota; kingdom Metazoa; phylum Chordata; class Mammalia; order Rodentia; family Cricetidae; genus Peromyscus; species Peromyscus nudipes. The sequence goes on from CABHPH010115264.1 coordinate 26,633, forward strand.
AACTTGGTCTCCATGGTGACTCCTCCTATAGTTGATCAACACAGTAGAAAGCTTTTATAAAAGATTTTACCTGGTTTTCCATACATGCTGAAACATAAGAGGGTTCCTAGACTTAGAGACTGTTTCCTTTGCATATAATTATTGAGGATGACAAAAAAATGATAACCAGCTCTCTCAAGTAATGCTTTCCTCAGAGTCACAGTGTCTACTGAGAACATCTGAATGGCCTCTGGCTTGATGGTGACTCTCCTATGGGTGATGATGCTTGCACAAGGAGTCAATTGTTTGCAAACCACAGCTCACTATTTCACTCCCTTAAATGCTCTGAAAGAGCCCTCCACATGACTGCTTCTTAAGTATTTTATATATTATGACTTTAAAATGTATTTGAAAATTAATTTTTGAATGTGAAGGATCTGTATTGAGAGGCAGTAAGAAAGTATTCATGGACCCATCATCTTTAGTGAGTAGAAAGGCCTTTAATTAAGCTCTATAATGAGGAAAGAGGGTTTAAATATAAAGAGGCTTAGCTCTTGCTGACGGCTATGACAACTTCTATCCATTGACGTTGGTTTAGCACTAGCAGGAAGGTAGAACACGTTTACTAATGCTTCATGTATGAAGATGTATCTATGTGGATAGAAAGGACAGGAACAGCGGTACATCCTGTTGCTTTATTGTTCCTTTGAGCTACTTCGATCCTGACCCTTTGTCCCGGGTAGAATCCACTTGTCTGCACCTTTCAGTCCTTGGGTCTTCTACATTTGCAGTCTAAAGCAGCAGATATAGCTCCAACTCATGGAAAGTCAACAAACCAGGCAGGACTAAGGAGTCTAACAGGACAGTGGTCACTCATGGTGCATGATGGAGACAGATTCTCGGGGAATCGGCAATCCATCACATCCTTGATTCTAGGTAGCATAGACAGATGATGGTTAAGAAAACAATGTCTGGAATCACACTTTCTGAAATTTCAATTCGACACTTACGTGACTATTCTTATTTGTAATTACTTGTAATCCTCAGAATTTCAGAAAATTCTAGGATTAATCTAAAAGTTTGTATATATATATATATATATATACACACATACATACATACATATGTACGTACATACATACATGCATAAAACACTTGCCACACATAGCTAACACTTTAGTTCATTGCCTGGCATGTGGCAAGCACCTAGTAAATGTTACATTATTTTTTTTCTAGATAAAATCGATAAACTTGAAAATGCACATCTTGATAATTCCAAGAGTTGTTGGAGAAGATGGTAAAATCTTCCATGATAAACTTATACATAGCTTGCACCATTCTGGGATAAGTCAAGGTGCTGTTGGACCGCATGCAGGTGGGTGGTGGGAGAGTAAAGGACCTTTCATGGTTCTCAGGTTACTTTCCAATGACTTCCCTCCCCTCGCTTGTGGACATCCCATCCACTGGTTATCTTTCCCCCTTTGTCCCCTTATTGTTTTATTGGTTACTTCTGATGGAGGAAAAAATGTTGGATTTTGAAGGAAGTATATAAGCTTTTCATTTGAACTTTTTCTGCAGAGTCCAGCTAGCTCTAACAATTGCTAGGTGCTTATAGACTTCCATAAGACTGTGGAATAGTTTGATTTACACATGGATGGAATCTAATTTATGAATAAGTTGCATTCTAAAAATTCATATACACATTGGTTGTGGAGCCTTTACTAATTTTTCTGTAAATGTTATAAATGCAGTTTTAATTTTTTCTATCAGTTTGATGAAGTACACTTAATAGAAGTTCTCAGGCTTCCCACTGCCTATTATAGCACAATGTGCTCTAGGTTGTAGAAACTGAGGGTCTGTGGTACAGACTGTGAGGGGGAGAAATAGAAAGTTTAACCTTATATGGTATAAGACCGACTCCATTGGAATCCAAAACATGTCTTTTTGGGTGACAGTAGTATCATCTTTTGTGTACCCCTGAGTACTCCCCAGCACTCTTATCCAAGCTGCGCAACAGCAGTGGATTTCAGAATTAAGGTATTTGGCTTCTGTAAAACTTATGGAATGCATGTATAACTTCCTAACCACAGACAGAGTACTTTAAAGAGAAGTATTAATGTGTGTTATCAGACAAGTAAAACAATGGACTTCAAGAATTAAAATTTCTCCAGGAATCCCATGCTGGGCACCCAGAAAAGCTTAAGCCATGGTTCAAGGCACAGGAGAAAGTTGCCTCTCAGGAAGCCATTTCTCACAGTCTGACAAGTCAGACTGCCTTCAGGAGAGGCTGGGGACAAGGCAATGTGCCAACAAAGGTTGAGACCACTCACTGGCCAGGACCACTTAGCTGTACCCACCTTCATCCCTCCATTTAAACCTGAATTTCAAGGCAGTCCACCAAAGATGGACTTGGGGGGGGCGGTCTATGGACCCATTTATTTGTTCCTTTTCCTAAAGTGGCCACATAGAGTGAATCTTCTATCTCTGCTCTTCACAGTGACTTGTTTTTTTAAGTGCTGCACTGCAGATGGATGGCTGAGCCTCGCTTGTGACTGGCAGAGCCCAGGCTTTGACCCTAAAAACTCCAGGAATGCAGGGCTGTTTTGCAAATGTTGTAAATATTCTGTGATCTTAAATTGAGTAGGAAGAGAAGTGTGATTTTGTTCCTTTCTTCTCTTTTAAAAACAAAAATCATTAAATCTCTTAATCTAGGCTTAGTGTAGAACCCAAACCACACTGTGTAATCAAGAACAGGAAATCCGTCCTCGAGGACATCTCTCCAGGTCTTCTATTTCAATATTAAAAACACCTGCTCTGAATGAGTCTATAGTGGACCTTTATTAGGACAGATATTTCTAGTTTTGCTAAAGCATATCCCCATGGTACTACGAAGCAGAAAAAAATGAGTGCACAGATCATAGTTAGTAAGAGACTGAAAAAAAAAAAGAGAATTAACTACCTGTTTTTGTAATGTTGGAGAACTGGCCATTTCCTGTTCCTCCTTTAGTCTGGCCATTTGTCTCTTGTTGCTTTCCCTGAAGCAGCTTCACTGCCGGAACCATTCTCAAATAGGCATGCATGAAATTCACTGCTCCTGTAGAGAAATCCAGAAAAAAAGTTGCCGGAAACATTCTGTGGTCTTGGCCACTAATCCACTGATCTTAGACTCGCTCCCAAACTTTGCCCATTTTATGATTTTAAACGTGCAGCACTTAGTTCATTAATTTTCCTGGAACTAAAACTTAGGCATAACTTGTGAGGATATGAACATTTATTTTTCCTCTTTTCTCTTAAGTCTTTGTGTGGTATATGCATCGGAATGTGCAGGTGCACGTGGCCACGTTTGCCCCAGCAGAGGACACAGCAGGGCACTGGGTGGATTTTTCTATTACCCTCTGCCTTATGGCTTTGGGATGGAGTCTTTCACTGAACCAGAAGCTTGCTGTTAGAGCTAGCTAGGCTGATGGGCCAGAGAACTCCCAAGATCCACCTGTCTCCACCACTGTGCTGGGGTTACAAGTATGAAGACATATGCCTGGCTTTTTTAAAAGATGTGAATGCTGGGAATTTAAAGCAGGTTTTCATGCTCTTACAGACCCAGTCATCTCTCTTGCCTCTAGGCATCTATTTAGACACTTAGTGATTTAAAAATTGAAAAGAATTTCTATTGTGTTTGTTCTCTGATAAATTCATGCATAAAAACTGTACACTGATTATTATAACCCCACCCTAATCTCCCTCTCCTGTTACCGCAACAAATCCCCTTCTCACATTCATGACTTTAAAAAAAAATTGTTACTGTTTTTTTTTTGTTTGTTTGTTTTTCTCTCTCTTTTTTTAAGAGTCACTGAGTTTAACTAGGATCATCTGTGTGACTATGGCTATGGGATGGGGACCCATCCTCTGGAGCCTGGTGAGTTCTCAGCAGGTAGACAAGTAAAGACAGTAACTACCCCTCCCCTAGAATCTGTCAGTAGCCAATAGCCCAGCAGGGAGGGATAGGGTCCCATCAGCTTCTACCCGTTTCATGGTTGACTGTTGGTAGGTCTGTTGAAGACACTGCATTGGCTACTCCATGCTCAGTGAGCAGCATTTCCCATCTTTCTCCTATTCTCTGGCTCTTACACTCCTTCTGCCTCCTCATTCTGGAATGTTCCTGAGCCTTAGTGGGGGTGATTTGTCTCAATAACATCTGAGCTCTCAGCTGCTACCCATTCATAGCGCCTTCACCAACCATGTAGACACGTTTTAAAGGTCTTTTTTTCCTACTCTGTAAAGATAATTCATAAATGAGTGGGGAGAGAGTAAGGAAAACCATGTGGAAGAGAGAAAGAATAGTCTCGGCTTGTACCAAGCTGATGCCTCAAGCAATTGAAAAGAGCTCCCAAGGCCTCCCAGTTTTCCAAATTTAATTTTCTAATTATGTTCTTAGCGAAGGAATACAGGCTACTGAATTTTCCAAATTTTACCATCTGTCTTTGTGATTTTTTTTTTCTGTCAGAAAATTAAATGGAAAGGCCTGTAAGGATGGCAGCCTTTTAAAGATAGTATGGATGACAGACAGGGTGTGGTACATGCCTGTAATCACAGCACACTGGAAGTTGGGATAGGAGAGTCATGAATGGGATGCTATTCTGGGTTACATGGCAAGTTCAAACCCAGTCTAGACCACATAGTAAGAGTCTGTTTCTTTTAAAAAGGGAAAAATTATGAATAGTAGTTATCTCACTGTTTTATTCACAGACTGAATGCTAATCCCAGCAACACCCCAAATCACAGTTGGGCATCCTGACTGTGGCTCAGGCCTGTGGACCAACAAGACCGGTAGAAGTTGCTGGTTGCCTCAGGTGCATTGGTGTGCTCACAAAACTCTTAGTGCTTTATCTCAAATGAATGTTGTGGGCTGTCATTGTTGCCATATTGGAATACAAATATTCCTGGGAACAATCCAAGAAGTTTGAGTCTCCCTAGTGTGAGACTCCCTTGAACTCACATCTCGGGGATTGTATATCCCTTTGTAGCATTATGCCCTGCAACAAAAAGAGGTTGAAAGTGTCTAAGGGGGCTGTGAATGCTGCTCACAAATGATGTGTCTAGGTCTAGTTCATGGACATCTATGTTACATTCACATAATTTTGTGTTTTCTGTCAACTACCTGACAAGTTGGAATAAACAAATATATCTAGGAATACAAATGAAGTTTTCCCTGTGTTTCATCATCAGTCAACTTTGAAGCCTTTGAAGAATAAATTTTGTTCATTTTTCCAGGCTTCAACCTCACCTCCCTGTCGCCTTCAGGTGCATCAACCTCATCTCAGAAGATTAGCCTCATTTCGTGCCAGGGTATCCATAGGCCACTTGTATCAGCTTCTGTGCATTTGTGAGTCTGGGACACTACAGACCCATCTCCACAGGAGTCGTGTGGAGGGCCATGAGGCGCACACTGCCAACTCTTTTCTTTTGCTTCCAGTGTAGTTCAGTTACTTTGTGTTGTGCAAAATGCATTCAGCACTGACCTTTCTATGTGAACTGACAGGAAAGCAGGATTTACACGGTGTGTGCTCAAGCTGAGTCTTTTTCTCCACCTGTGTATCCTGCCTGAAGTGTGAGTCAGGGTCTCCGATTCCTTTTCCTGAGATTGGAATCAGGCTCTCAGGTTCCTTTTTTCTGTTAAATTTATGTTCTGCTTGCTCCCTTGTTCCCACCCAAGGGCTGGAGACCTATGGCTGGGTAGGAAATGCCTTTCAAAGCAGTGTTGCCCAGTTACATTGCCCGCTCGATGATGCTCAAAACCAGCTTCATTTTCAAGCGCAGAGGAAGGTGTATGGTGGGATGGGGAGGGCATGCAGGATTTTACTCTTATGAGAACTCAAAAACGGCAGGAATTCCGGGAAAGGGCGCTGATTCTGATCCATTGGGAACTATGACAAGCGCAGAGATATAAGAGCTGCAGAGGACAATGTAAATGCTCCAGCCCCGGAACACTTCAGAACCCCCTGATAGAAGCACTCCCCCTTAAAAGATTTCCCCCTAGTCTTCCTCTCCAGTCTTCTTTCTGTTTGGCTTGCAGGGATGGGCACTGGAGCCTTCTTGTTCCACAGGGCTGAGCATGGAGACCAGAGGGAAAAGAGAAGGGAATTATCCAGTCTCCTGTTGTTTCAGACTGGGTGATCTTGCTTAGTATCAGGCAGTTTGTCCTCTTGTCTTCTGAAGATGACCTCATAAGACTGCGTCTAGATTCGGGGACCCTCTGTCCTCCTTTGTCCCCTTGGGCCTAGGGATGGTGGCAGCCCTTCTGTTGTTACCTGCAGAAGGAGGTTCCCATTGTCCATTTGCATGGCCTTATAATTGGTCCCACTGTGAAGAACTTCTTGAGTTATCTTAAATTGAATATATCTTTTATACCTTTATAGGACTCTGGCTAATATAATCCCTCTTGAATTTGCCAGCTAGCTGAGTTATTTGGTTAGTAAGTGTAGATGAATTTCTAAACAGTCTTATTAAATAAGAAACACAGAGCCACATACAGGGGTGAAAGCCATAGAGATCAGAGAAATAGGAATAGCCGCCAGCTAACCTTAGCTCACCACACCGCCATAGCTTCCCAAGAGAACCAGCTTCTTCCTGTCTAACCTGTGCCTTTATTGTCTTGCTGTTCTGCCCTCTCATTGGCTCTTAGCCCAGCTACTTCTTTGTCACTGCCTGCCTGTACAGACCTCCAGGTCTCTATGCTTGGTACTGGGATTAAAGGCGTGTGTCACCATGCTTGGCTGTGTCCTTGAACATACAGGGACTCTGCCTGCCATGTGATCGGATTAAGGGCATGGGCTACCACAGCCTGACTTTTGTTTATGGCTGGCTATCTATGTCCTCTGATCTCCAGCCAAACTTTATTTATTAATATACAAATAAAATATCACCACATTTCAGCACAAATAAAATATAAGCTTTCCCTTAACAAAGTGAAATACATCATAGAAATGACACACCTGTGTTCACACCAAAGTAAGAAAGTTTCACCGTGTTTTAAGGTTCTGGGGTTTTTAATTCAGAAGTTTGAAGGGAGGAAAGGGAGTGGGGAGGGGTGGGTTTTGAAGCATGGAGAGAACGAGAGGGTTGGGAAGCTACAGAAACTGCTTAATCCCTGAGATATCTGTGGCATAATGAAGGGGAATGGAGGGTACTTACTGTTTCTCTACCTAAAATCTTTTCTCAGTAACCTTGTCCCACCTGGAACAGCTGTTTTCAGAAGCGTCTCTTTCATAGCCTTTTAGCAATGGACTTATGGTTTTCTCAGGGGCACATAGTTAACAAGCAACAAAGTGGGGTATGAACTCAGGAAGTTTGACTCTTAACTACTCAATGTGTGTCTTTAACTTTGAATAGACATCGGTGGCCTTTACGTGTACAGGCCACAAAGTTAATGGAGAAACCATTCCTTTGGCAGGAACATTAGGACGTCAAACATTTAAACCTGGTTAGGCCTGAGAGTTCAGAAATCTATGAAAACTTTCAAGAAAACAACAAAAACCAAAATTTAGGATCTGTGATCCACATTCAAATGTTCCTTGGAGACATTTTTTTTTTATCATTTTGTAATTGTGATACTTCTTATAGAGGGTCCTAGGTAAGGGGCCTGAAGTCACAGGGAATCCCCAGGCCAGATAAGACCTGTGAGGAAGTCACAGTGGCTTTAGTACTCACCAGCAACCAAACTATTATGCAATCAGACACCCAGAGCAGAAACCTCTTTACCCTAAGTGACCCTCTAAGCCACTTAGCATCATGTTTAAGTATTTTCCCACTGTTTTCTAGCCAGGTTGTACCAAAAAGGCTGTTTGGAGGTAGGGGTATTGAGTGTTAATGAAGGGGTGAAGCAGCACTTCTGAGCAGATCCCCAGCATAAACTTCAGGTCAACCTTGGGGACTGGTATTGCGATTTGAGTCATCAGCCAGGTAGCCCCTGCACACTTTGCTAGGGAACACAATGCTCATCCTCATGGTTTAAAAGCTGCCTGGCTTCCATGTCTGGGTCTTTTGAATGTTCAAATCATGGTGAGGTGAGCAGAGCACAGATCTCTTCTGCATCCCACAAACCTACCAGCTAATTAATGCTGCAAAGGATAAGAGTGAGAGATTAAGCCACAGCTGGGGTAGACTTCTTCAGGCAGGAGTTCAAAAGGTGATTTACAAAGCACGTTTAGTTCAGCAGTGGTGAATCTGATACTTAGTTTTAGCTGAAGCTTGATGACACGTGAACTTGAAAATTTATTAGCTGTTGTCAGAAAGCAAGTCTTCCATGCGATTGAAATCTCTGACATGCTTTAAAGACAACAGCTGCTTTATTAATTTAGTCAATCTATGTGAATTTTGGTCACACAGTCCTCTAGATGATCTTAAAACTAGATGCACAAGATAAGGAATGATTACAGTGATCATTATTTTTAACTTTTAAAACACATTTGTTTATCATGGACCAGATGGCCTCTTGAGGCTTCTATACTGAGTGCCTAACTGCTCCTGAGAAAGAACCAAGCCGCCCCCTCCCCCTGCCACACACACACTTCAGTATTACTAAAGCCATAGTCTGAAAGATTTACAAATGAGTAGATAAAAAAGCGATGGGAGCTGGGAGATGGCTCAGTGGTTAAGAGCACTTGCTCTTCTCAGAGGACCTGAGTTCATAACTACCTGTAACTTTAGCTCCAGGGGACCCGAAGGCGTCTTCTACTGGTCTCTGCGGGCACCTGCACTAATGTGGCAATACACATAAATAAAAATAAATCTCTTTTTAAGTTCACTTTCAATTGAGAACACAAATTCTCCTTAGCAATGATTGGATAAAAAGAGTCTATGATTAACTTGATAAAATAGTTAATAGAAATACATTTTGTAATAGCAATTTTCATAAGGTTAAGAATGCAGGAAAACAGTGAAGCTTTGTCCTCACAGAAAATCATTACTTCATTGTTCTAAATTAATTCTTTAACCAGCTCTAGGAATGTTTTCTTTACCTTGCACCCAGTACAGCATGACATCACAATATTGTAAAGTTTCTTTATGGAGAATAGACCATAATAGGGTCAAATGTTACCTGGTCTTCTAATGTAAACATTGCTCTGTAATTCTTACCCACCACAACCTGTCACCTTGGGTTCTCTTTGCTCATTTGGGTTTTCTACCTAGCTCTTAGAGAATTGGGGTTCTACTCATGTCCCCTTTTGATTAAATTTCTTCTTTTTAAAGTGGAGTGACATTAATTTTTACTCATAGAGTTTTATATGGATTGAAATGTTCTCATAGCTAAGATTATAGTATATCGTAAGTTCTCCATTGATATCTGTGGGAGTAGATTAAGTCCTAAGTAAATGTGTATTGTTGACATAAGCATGGCTATGTAAACTATCCCAATGCCTCAGATCCATGAGAATGGCAAGACCTTCTCCTGGTTCAAATAAGGATGTAGATAGTGTGTGCAAGAAGTATCAACCATTGCTTCTTCACCCCTGATTACTATAGCCTGATAGTATTCCCCTGTAGAGACCCCCTACCAAGGTGAGCTAACCTACCTCTTTGTCCATCTGTGTATAACAAGACTGCATCCTCATTCAGCCGTGTATAGTAAATGCACTGGGTTTCCAGGCTGCTGGTGCATCTCCATCAGAGTGCATGGCCCACCCTATCCCAGCTTTTCTGTAGGGGTGTGTGTGTGTGTGTGTGTGTGTGTGTGTGTGTGTGTGTGTGTGTGATTTCTTCATTACTCATAACCCCAGCCAGGTCAAGTCTGAAGCCGTGCAAGCCAAGGAGGTTACTGTTAATGGTAATGTCTGTCTGTCTGTCTGTCTGTCTTGTATAGTAAATGAGCAGAACAACCTCTACCTACCATAATGTGTAAGGAGAAAGGACATCCCCTACCTTGCGCAGATATTCAGCATGAAAAGGCTAGCTGCAGGCTCTACCTGAACAATCAAGCCTCCAGAAAAAGCAGAGCACTGAGGAGGCTTATTGGTCCCTAGCTCAGAGCCACAAATATTCCCTGGACCAGGCTGGCCTAAAAGTACATTCATTGTCTAAGACATTGATCTATGTAGAAATAATTCTAGTGAATATGAGTGGCAGAAAGGCTTGGGCCAGAGTCCATGCTCTGAAAACTATAAATTCCATGATCACCCAATAAGTGACAGACAATATCTAGGTCCCTAGAGATGTCTGCCCTGCAGATTTCTGAGCATCAAGAAGGTGGGTTATTTTCAAGTTTCTTTGTAAACCTCAGTAGAATTATTCTGAATTCAACTAGTAATTATTTTTTGTTTCGTTTTCATACATTTATATTGTTTTACATCATGTGTATATGTTCTTATGAGGGTATGTTTGTGTGAGTGTAGGCACCCTCAGAAGACATTGTCTTCTTCCTTTCCCTTCTGTGGACAGGCTCCTTTAGGTATTTCCTGTAATTCTGGCTCAGTGGTCACTAATCCCGTAGTTCATACTTAATTTTATTTCTCCATAGGTTCTGAAGAGCAGTTTCCCTGGATATAGTATTTAGTGTATTAATCAGGTTTTTCAGCACTGGGACCAAACTTTTGACAGACACAGTTTAAAGGAGAAAAATACTCCTTCTGGTTCATGGTTTCAGCTCATGCTCAGCTGTCTTTGCTTTTTCCTGGGTTGTGGTGAAATACAGCATCATTGCAAAAGGCTGTGGAGAGAGACGAAGATATTTGCTGTTGTTTTATTTTAGGCACGGTGGCTCTGCTTTAATCTGCGACTTCAGCCAGCAATGGCAACTCCATAGTTACAGGCCTGCTTCTCTGGCAGCAGCCTGGCTGCTCAGGCCACAGCCTGGCAGGAATTCTGTTCCTGCAGGCACTGGCTCTACTGCTGCCGCTAAAGGTAGCTTTAACTAAATCTTTATTGTTCTATTTATAGATAAAACTCAAGACAAAGGCTGGGGTGAAAAACCTGCTAACTTAGAGAACTGAATAGCACCTAGCTAACCTCTCCTTGCTGGTGTCTCACAAAAAGACCCGTCCTTATGCTCTACAAAAACAGAAAAAAGCAAAAAACCAAAACCCCCAAAACCCCCCAAAACAAAACAAACAAAAACCAAAACAAACAAAAAACCCCCAAAATCTTGCTACTCAAAACTGTTTCCTAGTACTTTCAGTGCATCTCTCGTCTCTTCTGGATCTCCTCTGATGCCCTATGATTACTTTCTGTCAACTAGTTACTAACTTGTGGTGGTATTGTGTTCCCCAAAATATTGTGCACCCTAATAAACTTATCTGGGGTCAGAGAACAGAACAGCCACTAGACAGACATAGAGGCCAGAAAATGGTGGCACTCACACCTTTAATCCTATCACTTGGGAGGCAGAGATCTATCCAGATCTCTGTGAGTTCAAAGCCACACTGGAAACAGCCAGGCATGGTGACTCATGCCTTTAATCCCAAGAAGTGAACCTTTAATCCCAGGGAGTGATGGCAGAAAGCAGAAAGGTGTATAAGGCGTGAAGACCAGAAACTAGAAGCTTTTGACTGGTTAAGCTTTTAGGCTTTTAGCAGCAGTTCAGCTGAGATTCATTCGGATGAGGACTCAGAGACTTCCAGTCTGAGGAAACAGGATCAGCTGAGGAATTGGCAAGGTGAGGTGGCTGTGGCTTGTTCTGCTTCTCTGATCTTTCAGTGTTCACCCCAATACTTGGCTTCAGGTTTGATTTTATTAATAAGACCATTTAAGATTCATGCTACACTAACTCAATCTCATGACCCAAGGTTAATTTTATTTAAGTAATGCAAATGCAAACTTGGGGTTCACAGTGTGATCAAATATCCCCCAACAATTTGTCTCATAGGAGTGAGGAGGGAAGGGCAGGGAGAGTATAGAAATTGCATATCCTTCCAAAGCATGACTCCAGTGATGCATTTCTTCCTCCTACATGGCCCATCATTATTCTCTTATTCTCCATCATTTCCCAGTAACACTGACAAACAATGAATCCAGCATTGGAATAAGAATTGTTCAGGCTAGCCCCTTCATGATCCAATCATCTTCCCAGATCAATCAGCTGACATCCAAGCCTTTAACACATGAACTTTTTGTGGGGACACTTCATATCCAAGCCAAAACATCTAGATTGCTAGTTATTATATTTCTGCTGAGAAATATGTTGTCACTCCAAGTGGTTTGCCTTATAAGTAAGTGATTCTTCCTTGCAGCTTTTAATATTTATTCTTGTTCTGTATTCTTAGAAGAAGTTTAATGTAATATAGCATGGAGAGGTTTTTTCTTTTTTTCTTCCTCCTGGCTATGTCTATCTGGAGTTCTAAATGTATCCTTTACTCAGGTGTCTATATTATTCCCAAGACTTTGGCAAGGCTTTAAAAAAATTTGTTTTATTTATTTTTTGAAAAATTTATAGGTGTACAAAATGTGTTTTAATTATATCCATTCACCACGGTCTCACTCCAATTCCCCCTAGTACCCCAAGCCCTGCCTCCCCTCTTTTTTGTTATAAATAACCCCTTAGTAGAGTTAGTGGTGCCCATGCTCGCATGAGCATGAGGCCGTCCACTAAGGCATGGGCAGTCTATCAGCAGTCATGTTCCCAAAGGAAAATGACTCTCAGTAGCTCATATTCCAATGGTAGGGCCTTGGAGGCCCTCTCATATTTGTGTTGGGATATTGTCTAGCTTGATCTTGTGCAGGTCTTGTGGAGGTAACCATGGCTGCTTAGAGTTGTGTGGAACAGTTATCCCATCCAGAAGTCAGGATTTTACAGGTTTTCTCCACATCTGATGGCTTTTAATTTTTTCTACCCAATCTTCCTTCCTGTTCCCTGAGCCTTGGGTGGAGAGAGGTTAGAATAGGTGATTCATCTCCAGAAGAGCACTTAGTAATTACATATGCTTGGCACTTTGAAGAGTTATGGGACTGTGTACTGACTGCAGAATGACCCTTCTGACGAAGTTGAGGGCAACACAAATCTCTGGGTATAAACATAAATATTTAGAAGGCCACTTGACAGCTTGACTATTTAACATAACAGAAGTATGTTACCCTCTAGGGCCTGTGATCTTGCAAGTTAATGGAGTTTTGACCAGACTTACAGTACCAGATATGAAATCCCTTCTGCAGAACAGACCACATATTTGAACAGAAACTGCTTTGTTACCTCTTTAACATTCATGCTACATTTACACCATTGGATGACAGATCCTGCCAGGTAAGACAGTATTACAGCATTCGGAGTCCATTTCTGGGTACGATTATTAATGTCTTTTCTCCTCCATCAGCCTGCATAGCACCTTCTGGCACTATGTAAGTTAGCCAGCAGGGAGAGAGTTTCCTGCTCAGTTCAGGGTTGATTTCTCTGTGTTCTGCATCCAAAGTGAATACTGGCTCTGGCAATAGAATCTTACCATCGAGTTATGGTGAGCAACGAAGTGCAATGGCAGTCGCCTGTGTTGCTTTGGGTGCCTCTGGGGACTCCCTGATCTCACATCAATAAAGAGGTATCCCATGACTGGCACTGAAAATTTCACTTAATGTCTTCTGATAGCATCATTTTCCAATCATGCAGGACACTTCGGTTCAAACTATTTTTCAATTAGCTTAAAAACCAATGAATTTTCGGTCCCACGCAGGTTGCTTCTTTGTACATTCTCAATTTGTAGGGGGGACCATCCCTCACCCCCACATCCCCCCAGAGTACTCTTGAGTAGGAGCAGCAGGAAATATTAGAAGGATAGAGGGGAGAGAAAAATATAGAAAATACAGGATAGCCTCGAGAGGGCCTGGATCCTCCTAATCCATTGTCTCTGCCCTGGGGTATTTAAAGGAACGCCAAAGGGTGGAGCAAAAGACCTCCCTGCAGCACAGCCAAGTGCAGACTATTTCAGTCACCTGCACTCAGGCCCGTAGTCCAATCATCCTCTCTATACAGACCTGCTGGTTAAAGCCACTAGGAAACCTAAAAATGGGCTCACACATCAATTTTGGTTAACCTACCTCTTAGCCCCTGACTTGGAGAATTCTTCTGCTGTTATTTCACTGGATAAGTTTTATCTTCCTTTAGCCCAAACCTCTATTTCTTTATTTAGACCTATTATTATTATTATTATTAATGTTGGTATCTTAATTGCACCGTAGAGTTCCTGTATGTTTTGAGTGCATTTTTAATTTTAATTGAACCTAATTATTATATAAATGTGATAATTCATCAGAATTGCTTTCTATCTGGGAATTCTTTCTTCACCTCGAATTAATCTATTGGTGAAGCTTTCTGTTGATGTTTTTACTTGATTTATTGAACTTTTATTTTCCAAGACATGCCTTTTTTTTTTTTTTTTTTTTT
>CABHPH010115270.1:0-27543 GCA_902168325.1 Peromyscus nudipes
TGCTGTGGATATCACTCTGTATCAATAAAGCACTGATTGGCCAGTAGCCAGACAGGAAGTATAGGCGGGACTAACAGAGAGGAGAATTGAGGGAACAGGAAGGTAGAGGGGAGACTGGCTGGAGCCGCGGCCAGGAGAAGGAAGATGTAAGGTACCGGTAACCCACGAGCCACGTGGCAAAGTAGAGATTAATAGAAATGGGCTAAATATAAGAGTAAGAGCTAGACAATGATAGGCCTGAGCTAATGGCCAAGCAGTTTAAATAATGTAAGCGTCTGTGTGTTTATTTTATAAGTGGGCTCGGGGACTGGCGGGACTTGGGAGCTGGAGACTGGCGGGTGGCGGAGATTTGTCCTGACTGTGGGCACGGCAGGAAAACTCTAGCTACAGTCAGATACTCTCCAGTTCTGTAGGCCAAAGATGGATGCCCCAGTGTTGCAGAAGAACCTTGGGTGACTGTCCTGGCAGCCAGCTGTCTCTGTCATTTCTATAGTTTGAGAAATTTTTTTTTCTAGAGCTGAGGATCGAACCCAGGGCCTTGCGCTTGCTAGGCAAGCACTCTACCACTGAGCTAAATTATTTGCTGGGCACTTCCTGTTTATTCAGGTAATAGTTTAACCTTCTCGGGTGTATGGTGGGGTTAAAGACTAGATAGTTGTAGTTTTATCAATTTGTTACAAATTCAAAACCAAAAGCACAACTAACAAAAGAGATGTAAAGTTTATAAAAGTTGCCAGGTGGTAGTGCACACCTTTAATCCCAGCATTCAGGAGGCAGAGGCAGGCAGATCTCTGTGAGTTTGAGGCCAGCCTGGCCTACAGAGTGAGTTCCAGGACAGTCAGGGCTACACAGAGAAACCCTGGTTCGAAACACCCCCTTCCCAAAAAAAGTTTATAAGAGAGACATAAAAGCTTAAGTTGTTTATCTAAAAATTGTTTTAAGGTCTAAAAGGATATTTTTAGGCTAGTAATACAAGTTATGATAGAGAGTGGTTTAGGTATAAAACTTTGGACTCACAAAGATAGGATAGGTAATAGAGTACTTTCTCCAAATTTGCCAAGTACTAATGGACTAGACATTGTGAGTGTAAATCTTACCTGATAATTGTTCTCATTGTACACAGTTTTACTGTGTTTGAGTTTAAATCTTTCCCTTTTTATTTAGACAAAAAGGGGGAAATGTTGTGGGGTAATCTTTTTGTATACTGTGAAGATGTGTCCCTGCCAAGGTACCTTCTGATTGGTCTAATAAAGAGCTGAATAGCCAATAGCTAGGCAGGAGAGGATAGGTGGAACTTCTGGGCAGAGATCAGAACTCTGGTAAGAAGAGAGGAGGGATTCACCAGCAAGATGCAGAGCAAGTCACACATACAGTATGGAGGAGAGGTAACGAGCCATGTGGCAAACGTAGACTAATATAAATGGGTTAATTTAAGTTTTAAGAGCTAGCTGGGGACAAGCCTAAGCTAAGGCCAAGTGTTCATAATTAATAATAAGTCTCCATGTCAGTATTTGGGAGCTGGCGGTACAAAGAAAGACCTGCTAGATCCTTTTGTGGTTCTGTAACACTGACATAAACCCCATCAGCTTGTGATGTCTCCAGGTCTAGGCTCAGGGACCTCAGGAAACCAGGCTGGTTCTCTAAGTGGCCAGACTGGGGGAAGACAAGTACAATGGACAGATCTGGGTCCTGGTAAGATGGTTCAGCATGTAAAGGTACTTGCAACCCAGCCCTGCTACCTGAATTCAATGCCCAGGACCTGCATGGTGAAAGGAAAGGATCCAACTTCTGTACATTGCTCTTTGACCTCCACACGTGCACCTTAGTGCATGCGAATGCACCTGCACACAAGCACATGAAACACATGCGCACGCAAATACATGTGATAAAACAAAGCAATAGACTGTCCCGCCTCCTCCTGGATGCCTGGAGTGGGGACAGGTACCACGGAGGTGGTCATGTGACTGCATGGATTGCTGTGTGTTGTGGCTTCTCCTCTGGTCCCCAGGCTCCACCTTCTCCCCATTGCAATGCTGTCACCCCCCCTTCTGAGACCCTCCATAGCTCCCTGCTACCATCACAACAAAATCCACACCTCCCGTTCAAGATTTCCCCCAGCTTGCCCTGGGCCAGGCTCTTTGCTCTGAATGCGGCAGCAGCACCCACTAATGTTCACGGTGTCCCTAAACACATCACCGCTTCAAGCTTTCTAGGACTTTGTCCAAGACATTTCCTCTACCCAAATTGTGTTAAGAGGCAACATGGTAAACTCGTATCTCTCCTTCAAAACCCTATTCGTATATCATCTTCCTGGTGCCTTTCTTTACCACGGCACAAACTAAAATAATATTTTATTTATTTGTACTTTACTAATTATAAGACTTAACATTTAAGTATTAGGTGTTGTTTTTCATAACATCTAATTTATTAGCAGCTGTACTAATACTATAAACTTGTCTCATTCTTCTAAACTTGGATGCTTAGTATCCAAACCCGCTGGGCCTTTAAGCTGTCCCTCCCCTTCAACCTGGGCAGGTTTGTCACTGCCTCGACCACTAGAGGGCAGCAGAGGGGATGCTTCCATAGCTAGGAGATGGAAGGCAAAGATGCTTCCTCCTCATTTCCCCCCACCCCCACCCCCGACCCTGCAGCCCCCATCCCACCCTCACATCCGTGCTCATTGTCTGGACACTTTCTCTTCAGACTCACCCACCACCATGCTGGGTAAGCCACTCAAAAAGGAGTCCCAGCCTGGGAGCCACACAAGCCATCGAAGCCACTCACACTGCTTTGAGTACTGAAGTCCTCCATGGTGGAACAGGGACAAGCACTCCGTAGTACCCTTCCCCATTTCCCAGCTCCTGGTGACAGATCCAACCGGAACCTGGGCAAAGGGTGATGCTGGCACTCAGCATTAATTTATTTATTCATCCCAGCAACCCTAGTGGGCATAACATTGCCTGTTGTTTGTATTTATTCCTATAAGGAAACCAGACCACAAAGGGTCAGGAGACTTGGCCAAGTGCTCATAGCCCGCCAATGGTGGAGGCAAGAACCTACCTCAGGCAGAGAAGGTCTGAAGCCCTGCCTTTCATATTCCGTCCCCACATGGAGTGTTCAGCATAGTATATGACCTAGGACTGTAAACTCCAATGCCATCGAGCCACAAGAGGACACATGGGCCCAGGGACCCTAGAGGGAGGCTAAGCCCTTCTACATGCAGTGTGGGGAGGCCCCTTCCTGTTTAGCGCATGTCCTGAGGCCCAGCATCATGAGGTCCCCGGAGCTACACACACCTCCAGCCTGGCCTGTCATTTTGCCTTCTGACTTGTATGAGGATGAAATTCAGGGGTTATTGACTGCAGCGATGACATCGAGATGTTCTCACTCTTCGTGTCCATTCTTTAAAGGTGAAATAAAAACTCCAAAGACGGTAGGTGGGGGAGGTCGGTCTTGTTTACCTGGTATCATAAAAGCCATGGCCAGACATTCTCCTGGAAGGGGATAAATAGCATAAAGCTCCAGTGGCTCGTTCTAGACATGTTTCCAGTGCTGACTTGAGGGTCTGAGCATTGCTGCTGGGCTACAAGGGGCTTTGGGATCCTGGGGTGAGGAGGCGGCAGCTGGTCCAGCACAAGTGATGCTTAGTAAATGCTTTTTGAGTTCAAGAGTGAATTGGGAATGCACACAGGCCAGGCTGCCCCTATCACCCATGGCAGGAGAGGCAGTGGCTACAGCATTATGTCACCCAGGACTGGACTAGCACCCCTGAGACCCACTCTGGTCATGCCAATCTCAGTCCATGTCTTTGTGATTCCTGTTCCTCTACTAGGAGGGACTTTAATCTAAGTGCATATCTTCCCCTCCCTGTCAAATGCCCACTCCTCACACTCCTCATTCTCAGCATTGACACCTCAGGGGCCCCATCCTCCTCTACCAGACCAGCACCCCTCTGGGCTCTGTGTATGGAGCATGCTGGGTGCCTAGAATTGTGACTCAATTCCTCAGGATGGGGTCCTCAACAGGAAATGCTCAATGACTCTTCCTCAGGTGAGCAAGTTAAGTGAGTGAGTAAATGAATGTTTGCCTAAGTCTTGATATTCCCCAAGGCATTTTCTATGGTGATATTTTATTTGTACTGAAATGTGATTTTATTTGTATGTTAATAAATAAAGTTGCCTGGGGGTCAGAGCTAATAGCAAGCCATAGTAGAAGCTGGGCGGTGGTGGTGCACGCCTTTAATCCCAGCACTTGGAGGCAGAGCTAGGCAGATCTCTGTGTGTTCAAGGATACAGCCAGCATGGAGACACACACCTTTAATCTCAATACCAACCATAGAAGACCTGGAGGTCTGTATAAATGGGCAGTGATGAGGAGGTCATGTGGTTGGGTCTACAACCAATGAGAAAGCAGAACAGAAAGTCTATAAGAAGACAAACACACAGGAAGTAAGTCTCTTGCCGAAGAGGACAGCAGCAGCAGTGAAGGGTAAGGTTTTTCTTAGCTCTGACCTCTTGGGCTTTCATCTCTGCATTGGCTCTGTGTTTCTTATTTAACAAGACCGTTCATCTACAATTTTCCAAGCAGTATTCCAAGAGCTCTCCCACCCTGTCCCATGGTGCCTAACTTTGACCTCACTTTATAGGTGAGAAACAGAGACTCGGCAAACAAAAGCGGGTAGCCTAAAATAAAATGGCTGGGAATGCCTCTTCCTGACCCAAATTCCTATATTGGAATCCTCATGACCTCTGTAATGGTTAGTATTTTAACTTGTCGGAATCTAAAAATCACCTGAGAGATGAGCCTCTAGGAACACTGTTAGAATTCTGCCCTAACTCCAGCTGCGTGACTGCACATGCGCAGTCCAGGAGTAAAGCAAAAGGTCTTGCGCCTTACATCATCAGTGTGCGCTGGTGACTATGTGCACAGAGGCATGGTCACGCAATCAGCACATGTGTGGTGTAGCTCCGTACCGGGAGCCCTTAAAAGGCGGACGCAGACCCTACCCCTGTTCTGCTCTGCTCTGCTCTCCCCTCACCCCATCATCTTTCCCTCTGCTCTCTGCACGTGCTCCTTCCCAGGCCTGGTTCTCTTGTACCCCACTCCCCTCTTCCTCCTAACAAAGCTGTCTGTAACTAGGTAGTCATGGCCATGGCTGGTGACCTTTCCGCGAGGTAACCAGAGCCGCCCCCAGTGCTGTTTATCGTTCTTTCACACCCCCCTGAGGGATTATCTAGATTCACATTAGCCTCCGAGAATATTCGTAGGGAACCCTCTTGATTACCACGTTAACTGGTGATGCAGAAAGGCCCATCTTCAATGTGGGTGAGGCCATTCCCTAGGCTGGGGATCCTGCACTGTGTAAAGTGGGAAGGTGAACACTAGCAGGTGCATTCATTGCTTTTCTTCTGACTGCAGGCATCAGTGGGGCGGCTGCTTCAAGGCCCTGCAGCCCTGACTTCCCACCACAATGGACTGCACCTTGAACTGTGAGCCTAAACAAGTCCTCCCCTCCTTCAGTCGATTTTGTCAGAGTATTTTATCAGAGCCACAGGAAAGGAAGCTAAGACAGCCCCCAAGGTGACAGAGCAAGGAAGTGGGGCCTCTCAGAAAGTGACTCCATCATAATAGAGCCTGTGGGCAGTGAGTCAGTGCCCTGGCAAAGGGGGACAAGGGGATGCGTTTGCCTTTCTACTTGCTGTCAATGAGCCAGAGACCAGGCCCTCCCCCAGACACTTCCCCAGTCTCCACAACTCAGTCAGAACTGAGCACCTGCTACTTTTGAGACACCCAGATCCTGTGTAGTTTAGCAGCCTGAACAAAGACAAGCCCCGCCCCGCTAGCAGGCCTAATCTCCATCCTCGGGGCTTCCCATTGCACCAGACCAAAGCTCAGAGCAGCACTGTAGGTGAACACACCCCCACATGTTCAGGCACTCACGTGTGTATGTAGATATGCACACAGGACACAGGTGAATGTGCCTGTGTAGGTATGCACAAATGTGTGCATGCACATGGATGCAGGTCGCACACGGACACAGGCGACTGACAGCCATGCCCACGCAGGCATGCACATGAACGAGAATGCCTTAACAGAAGAACGGTTAAGAGAGAGAGAGTCCCCAGCCTCCATCAATGCCATCTTCCAGCAACTGGCTTTGCCTTTGATTTCCAGCTTTTAATTTTCACAGAATCAGTTATGACATCAAAGCAATCTTCCTACAGGTGCACAGGACCCAGGCTGTCTCCAGCAGCCCTGATTCCACATTCCCCTTCCCACTGGGCCCTGCGCCAGCGGCATTTCGCTTCTCATTAAGCTCCACATGGGGAGCGTGAGGAAGCAGGGGGTGGGGGGAGCCACACCTCACCTCCATGGCCACCTAGTTCACTTGTGTGAATGCTGCTTACAGAGGTGGGTTCCCACTGCAGATGAAGCAGAGAAAACTTCCTTCCCCACCTAGATGGCCAGGGCTCCTGTGGAGATCCCGGCAAAGCCCAATGATACGAACTCCACAGTGCTGTGCACAACTGAGAAAGTCATTCTCCACTCTCCTTCCCGCGTAGCTAGAATGACAAGGTTCTCACCTAAAAGAAGATTGAGTGCTAAGAAGCAGGTGGCTGACTGCTTGGGGGTTAGAGGAGGGTGGACCGTGAGTGGACACTGGGAAGCAAGCCCAGAAACAGGCTGGAATGTCTCGGGCTTGAGAGCGTGGGCTGCACCTAAGGCCTGGCCTTAGTTGGGCTAAAAATAGCTGCGCATGACAAAAGCCTGTATGTGAAGCAGAAGACCCTCCAGCAGAGGGGGAGAAGAGACACAGGCCTGAGGCTTCCAAACCCAGAATGCTAACGAACGCTTTTGCGCCTCCTGACTCTCTACTCAAGTCCCCGAAGCTTCTCAGCCTCCTACCACCAGACCTGCAGCAGTGGGGTTTGGAGGTGGAGGCTTCCCAGTGAGAAAGAACAGAGCCAGAGCAGTTTTAACTCTGCTTTCCTTTACACTGTCCTCCATACCCAGGGCACAGCAGGCCCCCACACATGGAGTGCCCAGGCACCCAGAGCATCCAGGCGAAAGTCCGAGACAAAAAGAAAAGCCTGGGGATGGGGCTCAGATTAAACATATGCCGGGCACAGTGGCACACTTCAAATGCTGAAGATTAGCCTCAGAGAAACAAGAGGTGCATCCATGAAAGAGAGAGAGAGAGAGAGAGAGAGAGAGAACAGTTAGGCTGAAGGGATGGCTCAGTGGTTAGAGCACTGGTTGTTCTTCCGGAGGTTCAATTCCCAGCACCCATGTGGCTGCTCCCAACTGTCTGTGATTCCACTTCTAGGGCTTCTGACACCTTCACACAGACATATATGCGGGCAAAACACCAATGAACATAAAATAAAAATAAACTTTAAAAAAAGCATTCTCTTAGTGTATGAACAAGCAAACAAAATGTTAAGAAGAATTTTTTTTTTAACTCTTGGAATTAAACAAAAAAAGAAAAGATTCCATTAGATGGCTGGAGGAGTCCACTAAGGAAATTACTAGAACATATATCAAAAAGAATGGGAATGAAAGACAGGAGGAAAGTGATTGGAAATTCAGGAAATGGTCCAGGAGACCTGCCATGTAGCCAACAGGAGCTCCAGGGAGGGAGGAGGCAAAAGTGGCCGTTACCACAAAGGTAATTAGGACATTGTCTCTACCAGAGGATCTGCAGTTCCGATGGGTGGCACCTGATACTGGAGGCACTCTGTTGGGAAATCTCAGAACAGTGGGGATGAAGAGGATAGGAAAACCACCAGAAAATATTCCACTTTCACAAATGGCCCGGGAACTATTCGGCATTCAACTTCCTATAAGCAAGCTCAGGTGTCTTGGCTCCTACATAAGGGCACAAGCGAGGAAAAGGGACAATGTGAAACAGGGAACAGCACAGCCCAGTGGGGAAGCAGCCAAGTGGAAGGCAGGGGGAAGGGACACCCAGATCGCTGGTGGGGCCCCTAAGTGAGAAAGGAAAACAGAGAGGAAGAACCCAAAACCAAAGGACCACGTGATCCTCTAAACACACCTGGATCAGGCACCCAAGCCTCCTGTGGTAGGTACTACAGGCTCAGAAGAAGGACACCAAGTACCTTCTAACCCCCAACTGGCTAAGTCCCCTCTCCAGCCACCCCTAAGCCAGAGCAGATTGTAATTTCGACTAAGCCTCAGCTGGTTGCTATGGAAATGATTGGCCCTTAAGCAGAGCAAATACCTTGGCACTCATTTCTTTCCAAAACAGGGCAAGGGAAGCTGTTGAGATGCTGCCCTGTGTGGATCAAAAGCAGAAGGTGATTGTTAAGGTTCCTAGAAGGCATTGACTTATACACTCAGAGAGAGGCTGAGGTGTGAAGCTTCACTTCCAAAGAGGAGAAGCCTGGGATTTAAGTGCTCCCTCGTTCTCTCTCCCCTTCCCTCTCCCTTCCTCCCTCCCTCCCTCTTTCTTTTTCTCCCTCCCTCCCTAGCCCCCTCTCTCTTTCTTCCTCCTTCCTTCCCTCCCTCCCTCCCTCCCACCTGTGACAATATAAAAAGTGTCACACAGAGAGATGGAGTGCAAGCCTCTGGCTTCACTGAGAGAGGTCCTGAGATCACACAGAAGACTAAGCCAGCACTACAGCCCAAGGCTCTCAATACTCCCCTCCCTTCCAGAACCTTCTTCATGTCACCTACCTCTCATTCTACAGAAATAGAACCAAGCACCTATTTGATGCCAGGCACTGGGAATTCTTACACAAAATTCATCTTGGGGCTGGAAAGATGCTTCAGCAGTTGGAAGTCAGTTCTGCTCTTGCAGAAGGCTGGAGGTCAGTTCCCAGCACCCACACTGTCTGATAAGTCCTTATAACTCCAGCTCCAGGTGATCTGCTGCCCTCTTCTGGCCTCCCAGGTACCTGCACTCATGGGCACAAATCCCATCATGGACACAAAATTTTAAAATAAAAATAAAACCTTAAGAAAAAAACACCTGGTGATAAAAAAAGAAAAAGAAGAAGAAAAGAAAAAGAAAAAAACTGCACAGAGGCACATGTGGAATTATGGGATGCCAGTCTAAGCAGTTCCTTTCCCTTGAAGTGCAGTGAGAGGACCAGGCCAGATCTGCTTGTGGGTGTCCTCTGAAGACTTCTAGAGGTTGGAGGGAACAGTTCTACATGGACACCCGACAATGCAGAGACCAGTCCTTACAGGCTAGAACCTAAGGTCAGTTCTGAGATCCAAAGACCAGATACCAAGTGAGGCTGGAGAGGCAAGCAGATGGTCCACAACTGGAGCTAGCATTCCCTCCTGTAGAGACCCACCTGGGAAAATTCCAATCCAGTAAAACCAGGAAGGCACAGAGAGGCAGAGTCTGGGCATGTCTGCCTGCAGGGAAGTGCCCTGTCCAAGGAAGGAGGGAGAAAGGAGGGGAACTGGGTTTGTCTCAAATGTCTTGGGAGAATGGTTAGAACCCCTGGGGCTGATAGGTTTGTAAACCCCCTTCTCCAATACTCAGGGGTTACTCTCTAATTCCCCAACCTCTTCATCCCACCCCCACCCCACCCCCACCTCGACCACCCAGTCCCAGCCCCCTAGGTAATTATAAAGAAGTTAAACTGAATTACACACGCAGGGTTTAGTTTGTGTTTTTCTGCTGCTGCTGCTGCTGCTGCTGCCAATTATGGTGCAATTAGACTGCCTTCATTAGCAAATGAGATTAGAATTAACATTGTTAATTACTCGTTCTGTTAAATGGGGAAGCAGTGGGGGGGGCACTAGGTGGAGGAGGAAGAAACGTACATCGCAGGTTCACATCCCATGTCCGGGAGGGTTCCTGGGCCCATGGGAACTGAAGTACAGGAGGGATTTATCAAATGTCCAACAATAGGCAGGTGACAGGGACTAGGGACTCTGCTCCTTGCTAGCAGTCAGCCGTCCACCATACACACAGTCTGTGCAGTCCCTTAACCCGTGCACATCATGAGACATGAGTCTTAGCATCCCCACTTTACAAAGGAGATAAATGACGTCCAGTGAAGCTAAGGGACCCTCCCAATGTCACAGAGCAAGAGACAGAATGAAGTACCTCTCCGCGCCTGAACACTGTGACCACTGCTTTTCCTTTGATGATCTATCTTGCCTCATGAGGAACATTAGCCCCCATTTTTTCAGCTGTGGGAGCTGAGAGACCCAGTATGTAATGAGTGGTTGGCAAACCATGGCCTGCTCACTGGATCTGGCCTACACCTGCTTTTATAAATAAGTGTTATTAGAGCCCAGACATGCCATTTAGACATGTGTTATAAATAAGCACTACTGGCTTGTTATATTGTAGCTATTCTCAACTATAAAATTTAATTCATAATACTTTCAGTTTTTAAAATTACGTTGTGTTTCTTTTGTGTGTAGAGGGGTGCACAGTGCC
This sequence comes from Peromyscus nudipes, assembly GCA_902168325.1. NCBI lineage: Eukaryota > Metazoa > Chordata > Mammalia > Rodentia > Cricetidae > Peromyscus > Peromyscus nudipes. Next base: position 10,427 of record CABHPH010115270.1, read on the forward strand.
ATGATACACACGTGGAGGTTGGGGGATGACTTGTGGGAAATCTGTTCTCTCCTCAACCATTAGATAGGATAGAACTCGGGTTACTTACTTGCAAAGCAAGTGCCTTTACCTGCTGAGCCATTTTTGCTGGCACCAATTTGTAAATTATAAACTAAAGTAATGGTTGAGTAGCTACAGCAGTGACCATGTGGCCTGTGAATACATCCTCAGTGAAGGAAACACGATCAGTATATTCTATTTCAAAACTTCAGGATTCAATCCTGGGGCAGACAGGATCCTGCTGGTATTTGAGGGTTGCCAGTATCTGAGTTCTGACAGCAAGAAAGAATTGGGGCTTGTGGGGCCCCCAGAGATGGTTCTGCAGTTAAGAGCACTGGCTGCTCCTGTAGAGAACCCAGGTTCAGTTCCCAGCACCCACATGGTTGATCAAAACCCACTGTAACTCTAGTGCCAGAGGACCTGATGTCCTTTTCTGGCCTCCATGGACACACGACTCCAGGTGCACATCTGTACACGAAGGCAAAACACCCATACACATAAAATAAATAATTTTTTTTAAGTGAGGGCTGTGGAGTGATACTCAGAAGCCTCGGGGCTCCGTTCCAGGTGTCCCCTGGAGAGTCCCAGCCCTGAAGGTGAGGGAGCAGACTCAGCTCCCATGCTCACCTTTGTTAGGTGCTCAGCTTGGTCTCATATACCAAGTTCCTCTGGCAGGCCCTCAGCCTTTGCCCCTCTCTTCCCTGACCCATGGGTGGGGGGTAGCCACAATGACTCCTGGGAATTCTCCTGCAGTCTCACCTCCCAGCTGTGAGGATTAGAGAATTCCTGAGGCAGGAGCTGTACACAGAGGACTGAAGGCTGAGCAGCCCTAAAGTGAGCCTGATCCAGAGGCCCACCTCTTCTGGAGTGCTGGACACCTCCCCGCCCACATCAGTGCTGAAAGGGTCTGAAGTCTTCCCTGCTGTCTTGGGGACAGACACCGGAGGGAGAACACACGTGACCTGAGACACATCCCCTGTTTCAGATCTCCCTGTCAGAACTTCAGAGTGCTAAGAATTTCTGCAGTAGGAAAGGGGAGGACAGTGAGTGGCAGGTGGGAATCCCATGTCCTGGGAGGGGTCTTTCTCATCCACAAGGAGTGTCTTTTTGCCTTTTTGCCTGGGGAAACGTCCCACTGGGCTTCTGCCTCCTCAGGAGTTAACTAAAATCTAAGAAAGGCTGCTGTCTGCAGACTAGAGTGAGGAAGTGAGCCAGGCGGGGGGGGGGGGGGGGGGGGGGGGGGGGGGACATCTATGTCCTCTGCACTGTGGCAGAGGTGCAGATAGGATGGCCTCCCCTAGACAGCTGGAGCAAATCTTAGCACCTGGGCTTCTCCTCCCTCCCTGTCCAGACCTACCTCCAATTCCCCCATGCCCATAGGACATGCTCTCTGTCCCTCCCTGTCTCTCTCTTTCCTCTGTCATCTCCTTCCCACTTGCAGGCCCCTTGGCCTTTCCATTGTCCCCTAGCCCCAGCGGCTGCTGGGTTTGTTTGGGAAATCCTCTGGGGTTTGTAAAGCTTTCTGATTTTCCGATTGCTGGTTGGTCTTGGGGTGATGTTGGGTAGGGAGAGGACTCCTTCCCTTTCTCCCTTTACCTTTTAGGACTGAGAGATACCATCAGATGACTACCCAGACTCCTGAGATCCCTACCTTTCCCAACCTGCTACCCAGGCCATAAGAAATTCCTTTCCCTGAGTCCCTGGAGGGTGCCATGGAATCTGCCACAAACCTGAGCATCTTGGTACCTCAAAGAGAAAAGCTGAGGTACCTTCTAGTGGGGATAAGCACCCTGTCCCAATTATGCAAGTAAGTCCTGTTTCCCAGGGAAAGGCTGATCCCCTTGAGCCTCAGGGATAAGCTTAATCAGGATACAGGCAAGTGACGCATGGATGGTTGTATGGATGCATGCATGCATGGGTAGATGCATGGGTGGGTGGGTACATGCATGCATAGATGGATGGATGCATGGGTGGATAGATGGATACACGAATGGATAGATGGTTGGTGGATGGAGGCATGCATGCATGGATGGATACATGGACAGATGGATGGATTAATGGATGGATAGTAAGCTTGGCTCTTCCCCAAGGGAAGAGGCTGCATCAGTCACTTTCTTTTTTCTTTTTGACATAGGGTCTGGTGTAGCCAAGCTCCTGACCCTCCTGCCTCTACTTCCAGAGTACTTGGATTACAGGTGTGTGCCATCGTGACCAGCCACTTCTGACTTACAGCTTCCAGAGCTGCCCCAATGCCAGGTAGTCTGTATGGTAGCGCGCTGCCCTCTATGCGGCTGTGTCTACCCACAGGCGATGCTCAACAAGATCACACCTGTTGACCTTCCTGCATAGAAAGGAGGTAGGAAGGGTCATTAGATCCTCACCTAAGAGTCCACCCTCCTGCACCACACCCCCAGCTGCAGGTAGTCTCTGGAGGTGGGAAAAGTGCAAACATGCAACAAAACAACAACAACAAAAATCAAACCCTAACAGTTGGTTCTCTGACATCTTGGTGTAAAGAAAGTTCTAGACCCAGACATTGAACTTAAATGACAACAAACATTCCAGGACATGAGTTGGGCACGGGGGCCAGACCATGCAGTGTCTGAAGATCACAGCGAGGCCGCCTCCCATAGATCGCCTGTGGAAAGTGTCAGCTGTGGCCAAGTCCTATCCACCTGACATTCCCACTAATAACAAATCCTAATTAGCATGGCTTTTAAGCATCCATTACATTAATTTAACACGAAAATCTAATGGAGCTTTATTGGAATTTTTTCGGCAAAATTAACCCTGCGGGTTTCTTACACATGTTTTCATTAGGGGCTGTGAGCTGCTCAGAGAATGGAGAATTAGAATCAGCCCCGGGGTTTAGGCTGTGCACTCTAAGCCAGCCCTACCCAAGCACCCTGGGTGCAGGTCTTTGTCTAGCAAAACTTTTGCCGCTAACCCAAACAGTGTTGTGGGGCCTTCCATTCCATCCCAAAGGCTTCAGTACTGGAATGCTGAGGAATCTCAAGACAGGGTCCCTAGAGGGAGAGGTATTAGCGACCATCCCTGTATGGCTTTACCCAAGCCGGGGTACCATCTTCCTTCCCTGGCTGTCTGTAGCCGGGAGTAACCACATATTTATAACTCAGCTCTAGCCTAAAGCAAGTGGGCAGAAGCCTCAGGATGGCACACTTCCCTGAACAGAACACAAGCTAGAAGAATACCTCTGGTTGCTCATGCTATCCTCTCTCTCCTGCCTGGAACATCAGGGTCCATTCTGGAGCAGGAGCGATCATCTTCTGCCATGAGAACAAAAACCCAAGCTCAGGGTGGCTGGAGAACTTGGGACAGGAAGAATCTGGCCATCACTGAGCTGCAGTGTAGTGAGTTTCCTCAGCCTGTGCCTGGCTTCCTTGATGCATAGGAGAAAATCCTTGTTTGTTTAAGCCTCTGGGAGCAGAGTGTGCTGTTACTCTTCCAGCCCCAAATAGTCCTTGCTGATATACTTCCGTCCTGGTCCTAGACTCCCTATAACCTTGGGCAGCATCCTGCTCCTCTCCAAATGTCCATTTCCTCACTAGTAAAGTAGCCCAATGACAAATGGAATAAACCAGGTTCTTTCATTTTTTAATGTATTTATTTTATGTCCATTGGTGTTTTACCATGGGTGTCGGGTCCCCTGGAACTGGAGCTACAGACAGGTATGAGCTGCCATGTGGGTGCTGGGAATTGAACCCGGGTCCTCTGGAAGAACAGTCAGTGCTCTTAACCACTGAGTCATTTCTCCAGTCCCATAAGCCAGGTTCTTAAAGACTTCTAAACCACAAATCCAAACAGCATAGCCCACTCCAATGACATTGTATTTCATACAAATTGTCATCGCCAGCCCCGAGGTCAGGAATGCATGAGGAATAAGACACCTGGGCCTGGTCTGCTGTGCTTCCTCACCCCACCCCAGAGAAGATACGGGTACTCCACAAACACAGCCTGTGAAGCCCTAGCCCCGAGGACCTCTGAGCACTCACTGATCTGACATCACATTGGGCCTACGGAGACTGTCCCAAGCACAGCAGGCAAGGGAGACAGTTCTAGAAACAGGTCGACTTGCTGCTCTTGTCCTCTGAGTCTCCTGGGAACCCTGATCCATGCATACCTGGACCTGGGGCTCATTGTAGCAAATTCTGGGTGGTGCCCCTACTTCTGGTCAGTTGGTCATCGCTTAGCAGAGGCCCTTGGATGCTGACTCTGCCTCCACCTGTGATTCTGAACAAGATGCTTTCTGAGCTGCTCTTCCTAAGGAGTGGCCACTGTCTGTCAGTCATGTCATGTGGTTCCAGGCCATAGCATGGATACAACAAATTGAGTCACCCTCAAAATCAAAGGCTGCATTCAAGTCCCTACAGTGCCTTCCAAAGACCCTGGAGAAAGCAAGCACCTAGACAAGGCCAATGTCCCACACTGGAGGGAGGGGGCCACAGAAAGCAGGTAGAGGGGGGCACGTCAGGACATTCCCACATTCAAAGAAAATGTAAAGTACATGTAACTAGCGTCTCTCGAACATGATCCTTGTCTCCTGGAGGACATCTCCTAACTCTATAGCCTGGCTTCAGGGGTGGCCAGACCTTGGCTTCCAACAACCCTCCCAAATAACCCTCCTTTTCGTGGGAGGGAAGCCAGACTGGGTGGTGCAAGCCTGGCATCCCAGCTACTCTTGAGGTGGAGGCAGGTGAGTACTGAGTTCTGAGCTAGTTTGGGAAGCTTGTGAGACCTTCTCTCAATAAAAAGTAAGAGGACAGCCGGGTTTGTGCGTCAGTGGTACAGCCCTTGTCTCATGTGCCCTAGGCCCTGGATTCAGTCATAGGACAAAAAGGAAAAAAAGAAGGGAGGGAGGGAGGGAGGGAGAGAGGGAGGGAGGGAGGGAGGGAGGGAGATCTGATCCAATTCTCTTTTGGGGATATTTTTGGTTTGGTTTGGTTTGGTTTCTGAGACAGGGTTTCTCTGTGTAGCCCTGGCTGTCCTGGAACTTGCTCTGTAGACCAGGCTGTCCTTGAACTCAGAGATTCACCTGCCTCTGCCTCCTGAGTGCTGGGATTAAAGGCTAGAGTCACCACTGCCTGGCCCAATTCTCTGTTTTTATGGGTAGAGAAGTTAAGACCAGCCGGGCGGTGGTGGCGCACGCCTTTAATCCCAGCACTCGGGAGGCAGAGGCAGGCGGATCTTTGTGAGTTAGAGGCCAGCCTGGTCTACAGAGCGAGGATCCAGGAAAGGCGCAAAGCTACACAAGGGAAACCCTGTCTTGTAAAACCAAAAAAAAAAGAAGAAGAAGAAGAAGAAGTTAAGACCAGAGAAGTGAGGCAACTTTCTCAAGATTACACAGCAAGTTGCTGGCTCCCTAAGAGCACTCCAGTCTCCTGTCCTTGACTATCAGACAGAGACAGGGAGTGGGGATCCTTTAGTCTTAGGAGCAGGGCTGAAAGAGTCCAGAAGAGTCTGACAAGATGCTGTCACTGAGCCAGATCAGACAAAGTCTTTTATTGGGCCAGGCAGTCAAGACAGGAAATCAGGATGTCGGGGATCCTGCTCCCCAATTAGTGTCAGTGTTCATCTGCGGCCCAGCCCACTGCAGGTGGCAAGTCTGGTTGCTCTGGGAGAGGGGGGCGCTGCTGCTGCCAGCTCCTTGAGGGACTTGGCAAGGCCAATACAGCAAAGCTAGCAGTGGGGATAAAACCCCACTTGCCCCTCCCCCACTCCTGTAGCATCATCCAGGCTCAGCTTCCAAAGCTGTGTGAGCCTGGCTACCAGTCCCACGCCTGTGCTCCACCACACCAAAACACAGAACCCCAGGCAAAGCCACAAGCCCGGCACCAAGAAGCCTTCAACATGAGTGCCTTCCTGCCCCCTTCCCTGCCATCCGATGCCCCCAACACAGACAGAGTTAAAGCAGAGATGTTCTAGCCTGCCGAGGAGAGAAATTCAATCCTTGCCTGACTCAGAAGCCATCTCCCTGCAGGCACGCACCTGCAGGATGTTCCCAGCATGGGCAGATCTCTCTTCTGTTTTTCAATTGGGATTAAGGTTTTCTCACACCAAGATCAAAATTAGTTTTCCTGATGTTAGCTCATGATGGAGGACAATTAAGGGAGAGGAAGGGCTGGCCGGGAAGGAAGGCTGAGGAATTACAAGGATGGATGGGCCAGGAGTGGGTTTTCCAATCTCCTCTATTTGTCAGGAAAGTGGATGGGACAAAGAGGGGTCCCAGTGAGGCTACACCCAGGCTGTCCCAGACTCCCCAAGGTCCCTGAGATGGACAGGAAGCCTTGGCCAGAGGTCTAGGGCCCTCGTTCTGCTGTGAGCGCAATTGATGTCAAGCCGGAAATCCCACAGCTGCAGACCTCACTGACTTTTCCTGGTCCCATTCATTTCTGTGAGTAGGGGTATGCCTGGGAGTCCTCCCTCCCCTTTATCTGCTTCAGGATCTCTAAGCTTCAAGAACCATGAGCTCCAGGATCCAATGGCACAACACTAGCCGTGGCCACACCCAGACCCTCTATCCATCCCGTCCGCCATGCTCCCCATGCTACGTGTGTGTGTGTGTGTGTGTGTGTGTGTGTGCATCTATGTGTGTGTTCACACATGTGCATACACACTGCCCATGGGGTCTGGCTAGTACATACTGCTTCTTCCTCAGGTCACCTACCCTGCCTGTCAGGAAGACATAAGTGGAGGCCACAGTGTGGAACTATCATGGTCGCACATAGATGTGCTCCATAGGGAGCCCTGCATGGGGGCTGGGAGACCTAGTCTTACCCCCTCGCCACCACAGTACTGTGGCTATGGGACTATAGACTCTCACTGGCCTTTTTTTGGGGGGGGGGGGAAATTTAAGCATGGCAAGAGATGCCCCAAGGTCTCTCACACAGGGACTCTGAGAAGGAGAACAGAGGGGACCGGCCACACTGGCCCCTGAGAATCAGAGCACAGGACTTGGTACTCTCATGGTGGTGAGCAGAGCGGGGCCCTGTTCTGCTGCCCAGCCAACCGGAGGTGATTTGGAAGTGGCATAGGAAAGAGATGCCCCACAGTGGCTGACCTACACAGAAGCTCATTGAAAATTTCAAGCTGAGAGTTAGTTTAAAGCAAAGAACGGTGCTTATTTGGCCAGTTATGCAAATTGCTTGCTGCAAAGCCCTCTGGGAACTGCAATTATTGAAGAAGGTGAAGCGATAGGATTAAAGATGGGAAAGGAGAAAGGCAGCACTCTGCAGTCGCTGGGAGCACATGCTCTGGAGCTGGGTTTTTGTCCTCCCAGGCCTGCAAAGCAGGCTGAGCCCTTCCCAGACCACAGAGAGTACGCTCAGCAGGCTGGAGGTGCACAGGCCATCCCACATCCCAGTCCACGGGTGCACATCCCACATCCCAGTCCACAGGTTCACGTTCCACATCCCACATCACAGTCCATGGGTGCACATCCCACATCCCAGTCCTCAGGTGCACAGTCCACATCCCACACCACAGTCCATGGGTGCACATCCCACATCCCAGTCCTCAGGTGCACAGTCCACATCCCACACCACAGTCCATGGGTGCACATCCCACATCCCACATCCCAGTCCACGGGTGCACATCCCACATCCCACATCACAGTCCACAGGTTCACGCTCCACATCCCACATCACAGTCCATGGATGCACATCCCACATCCCAGTCCACGGGTGCACATCCCACATCCCACATCCCAGTCCACAGGTGCACAGTCCACATCCCACATCATGGTCACACCACAGGGCCACTCCTTGATCTTCTCTGGGAAGAAGGCCAAGGTGCCTGGTTCCAAGACATCCTCCAGTGCCCATGTCCTCCTGTGACTCACTTCCCTGTGTGTTCTGCTCCAGCAATGGGTGATGCAGAAGACATGGCTAGGTCATTGAAGACTCTTCTATTCTGTCTTGTGCCCTCTCACAGCAGGGAAAGCCAGAGCCAGGCTGTAAAGACACGTAAACAAGAGAGAGATCTTTAAAGTGAGGACCCAGGCTCCTCCAAATGCTGCCTTGCTACTCAGCGAGATGGGCCATCGTGAAGCTGGTGCATCCTGATGCAGGGTTTCTAGCCCTAGGGAAGGCTCAGATGGTCACAGTCCTGGGCCAGCACACCAGCTGGGACTTCATGAGAAACTCTAAGCTAGAGGCCACAGCTGGGCCATCCCCACAGTTCTAACCCAAAGAAATCACTAGTGTCAGCAAACATTTAGTGTTATTTGAAGACATTGTTTTGGGCTTGTTAAGCATCAGTAAGCAGCTGATGCAGGTGGTACTTAGGATGCAGTTGTATCTGTTACTCAGGTTTGGGGAAGCTCGCAGGTGAGGAGACAACTGTCGTTGAAAAGACAGCTTGTCAGAGGTCTCAGAGGAACAGTATGTCATGCCACACAGAGCCACACAGGGTAACATCAGATTTCATTTGGGAAACAGGGGAGTCAGGTGGAGTCACGAACAAGGGCCTGTGGCCTCCAAAACAGGCATGTGTACCACAAAGTAGGTAGGTTGAGGTAGACCTTGCTCAAATCATCTCAGTGAGTCCGAGGGTGAGGGGCTATCTCTGGGTGCTTAGTCCTGGCTCTGGGGCAGAAAGGAATAGTGGCCTGGAGCAGAAGACGCCCATAAAGCAAATGGGTGGGATATGGATTTACATATGGTGGGCATCTCCCAAGTGTCAGCTATCCTTGGGAGGGGTAGGTTCTCCAGGTTAGCCAGGCTTGTGGAGTATCGGAGCATCAGAAACACAGAAAGCAAAATGCTACCATTGTCCTGATTGTCAACATGACTAGATTTAAAGTCACTTAAGAGACACACCTCTGGGGGTGTCTTTGAGTGCATTTCCAGAGACTATTAGCTGAGGAGGGAAAGCTCGCCCGAGTGTGGGAATCTCATGAATTGGGCTCCTATCCTGAATAAAAAGGGGGGGAGGAGAAAAGGTGGATAGGAGCCCATGGAATGCCAGTGTTCACTGCTCTCTGCTCCCTGATCTGTGGAGATGTGATCAAGCAGCCCCACGCTCCCGCTGCCACCAGGGTGGGCTACCTATACTGCCATGTCTTCCTCACCATACTGTTCAACCCCTGAGTCAAAATAAGTCCCTCCTTGGATTACTTCTTGTTAGGTATTTATTTGGCTGCAGTAAAAAGAGAAGTGACTAATACCAGGAAGGAGTATAGGCCAGAGCCACAGTGACCCTCCACCTATGACCTGGCTTCCTGTTTCTGAGAGCCCAGGATCTAGAGGAGCAGCTCAGAGGCCCCACCTGAGGGCTCTCAGGAAGCCTGGGGTCCCAGAGAGGCTCCAAAGAGACAGAGGACTTCCTGTACTTACAGTACTCTGAATCTGCCGGTACTATCTGGCAACTCCCTGTGGTACTGTGGCCTGAAGATCAAGTCTACAAGACCCTCCACAGTCTGGGCACAGCTGCCTCTGTGGTGTCCTTGTTCTCCTCCAAACTTAGCCCTACCCCATGAGAACTACCCACGTCTTACAGGAGGCCCCCACTAGTCCCTGGGAAAGAGAAGTCCTAGGTGGACTGCACGCCTCCACATGTGCCATTCCCTTGGGCTGACAAACCCCATACTGGAAATCTCACTGTAGAGGCTATCCCTCTGCAGAGCCCCTGCCACCATAACAGGCTAGGATTCCCCTGCCCTTGGCACTCACACACCTAGCAATGGATGGTTCTACCCGCCCATCTCTAGAATTCCCTGGGAGCAGGCCATGGTTTATTCTCCCTTGGATCTTTATCACATGCCACTAGGTCTGGTGGACACAACAAATGTCCCTGTTAAATGACTGAATCAATCGGCTGATGAACAAATGTGGCGTTGTGCAATTCATTCTCACCCCTAGGATCTCATTTGGTCACCTCAAATCATTATAGCCATCATCAACAACAACAACAACACCCTCTCATTATCATCACCACCATCACCATCATCATCACCATTATCACTACAACCAATGTCACTATCATCACCATCATCACTACAACCACCACCACCACCACCACCATCACCATTACCATTACCATCATGACCACCACCACCACCACCACCACCACCACCACCACCACCACCACCACCACCACCCCTTTTCTGCCCACCTCACAACCCATCTTTGGGATTCAGGGAGGCAAAGGATGTAGGTAATTTTTATAAACTGCCAAGTGCATAAGGAGATGCATACATAAGGAGAGTTTTTCTTAGCTCTGCTGGAATCTTGCATCACGGCTACCCTCTCCACTAGCCCAAGTTTCAGGGTCCTTCCAAGTCCCTGTCAAACAAAAGCAAAAAAAAAAAAAATGGCTCCCTTCACATTTCTCCCTCCCTCCCTCTCCTTGTTCCTCCCCTCCCCCAACTTCCTCAACAGCATGTGGCCGCCCCTCTAGCCCTTTCTCCTCCCTTTTCTTTCTTTCTCTCTCTCTTTTCAATAAGCAAACTTGAGAAATGGTAAACGTTTTTCCCCCATTATTCAAATAGCATGGAAATTACCTACTTGGCATTCCTCTTTGACATGGAGCCTTTAATTAGCCACTGGCTCCCCATCCTGGGTGTTTCTCTGGCTCCACAGCTCCCCCTCTCCCTCCCTCTCTCCATTAGCATCCTAATCAGGGAAACACAGGCTTTGGGAAGAGGGAGAAGGGCGGTGGCCTAGGGTGGGGAACCTCTCATGGGCTGGCAGAGAGAGCTTGGTTCTGGGGCCTGCTCCTCCAACCAACTCTCCTGTGACCTTGGATTTAATTGGAGTCATTCATAACAAGAAGTATTACTGGCTCCTACTGGGGCTCTGGCCCCATCCAGATCCCTTATCTCAACTATAAACATACACACACACACACACACACACACACACACACACACACACACACACATACACACTCATGCACCACCTCTAACAGGCCCACCTCAGCTGGGTTTCCACTCTCCTTCCACTCTCCCAGTTCTCACAGGATACCCACCTGACTCCAGACCATCACATGGGTCCTCCAGCTCTGGGGGAATGCAGGAAGAGTCCTCTCCTGATGGGACTCTCAGCCTGGGAGGGCTCAGGTCGCTGGCTTCTCAAACCAACAATCCAGAGCACCTGCCTCAAACAGGCCCTTTGTGTACATCAACTCTCATTCTCCCAACCCCATGAAGGAGGAGTCCCTGTTCATGCTCCTCGGATGAGGAAACAGAGTCACCCAAGAGCACGTGATGCACAATGGACAAAGTCAGGAACGACACTCTCCCCCACATCCCATACCGCAAACCGTATTCTCTTTCACTAAACACTTTACTTCCGGGACAAGGAACACCAAACCCCACTTTGTGTCAGGACTGAAGTGCCAGCCCTCCTCCTGTCCCTTTGTAGCTGAGTTCTTCCCTTGTCACTCGTCTCATCTCCTTCAGATTAGACCATATAGCACAATGGCTGTTATCAGAGAGGTTGAGTCCCAATCACCAGGCAAGGGAGAAGCTGTATAAGTCAGTGATATTTCCAGTGAGGGCCCAGGGCTCTTCTGGTACCTTCCATGTTGAGGATTCAAGCTTCAGCCACTTGGCTGCTCCATGGTTTTTCTTCCTCATGGCCCAATGTGGCTGCTCCCATACTAGTCATTACAACTGCATCGCAGCTAGCAGGAAGGGAAAAAGTAGATGAAGATGAACTTATTCCAGTGTCTTAATGGACACCTCCTGGAGGCTGTGCACACTGTTTCTGCTTGCATTGCTCATCCAGAGTTTAGTCTTATGGACACAGCTAGCTGCAAGGGAAGCTAACAAATGCTATCTTTATTTTGGGTAGCCATGAGCAGAGTTCTTACAGAGGAGAAAGAGTGGTGGTGGCCCATTGATTCTTGCTGTCCCCAAGAGTCTTCCCAGCCTCACTTCACTCAGGAGGTTGTGTGAACCTTAAACAGAGCTTCCCCTTCTTGTTAAGTGACCCAGAAATTGGCCCTGATTGCTGGCAGACCGATGCCCTGAGCATCTTCTCACTCTGAATGTAGTTCTTCCATGTGGAGCACTTCCTCTGCTGTTCACTGCCGGGATTCTCTCTGCCCCGCCCCCTTTTCATCATCAGTGGCCGTGCTCTTCCTTCTCTTCACTTTTAAAGGCGGTGGTAAACCTGGGATGAACAAAACTCCATAGAAGCACCTCTGCAGCCATTACTTCTCTTGTTGCTGGGGCCAAAAACCTGAAAAGAAGCACCTTGAGGGAGGGAGGGTGTGTCCTGGATCACCGTTTGGGAGTGCCATCCATCACGCCAGGGAAAGCATGGTGGTGAGAGCAGCTCTAGCTGGGGAAGCTGGGACTCGTCGCTGTCTCACATCTTGGCCAAAACAGAAGGCAGAGAATAGACAGGAACCTTCCAAAATAGTGTTGCTGGTTAGGGACCAAATGTTCAAATACATCAATCTATGGGGAACATTTCACATTTGAAACAGCACAATCACTTTCCAGGAAGTCCCCCGGTCCTAAACTAGAACCAAGTAGACAGCATGGTTTTGATTAGACTGCTCACTGGACAGCCCTTCCTGAGCTGGCACTGGGCACCGTGCTAGGCACAGGGGACATGCACACGTGAACCTGGACCTACCCTTGGCAGCTCACACTCCAGCCCCGCCAGATAGGTGGGCATCCAAGTGACTTAGCAACAGGTGTCTCCGTGTTTTAGAAGATTTAGCATTATGTGAATTTGACACGGTGACATAAAGGTATTAATAAAGTCTCACTTTACATGCAAAATGTGAAATAGTATGTATCATTTGCATTTTTTAAAGCATGAAGAATGTTCAAGCTGTCGGGCCCGGTGAATTGTAAACTGTGTTTGCACGCTTGCTGTACAGCGGGGTGGCTTCAGCTCATCAACAGAAACACCAACCCACCTGTGTCAGGATTTGTCTTCAATTATGCAAGTTTCTACATCGTACAGGGCCTGCTGGAGCACTGCCTTGCACGCCATGCCACAGGTCCGGGAGTCCGGATTCTGCCTCTGGTATCAGAGAGCTAGAATTTGGCTCCTAGCTCCATCACTCGTAATCTTGGGCAAGAGGTGGAGCCACTCTGTGCCTCAGTTTCCACATCTGTGCAGTCAAGGTGACCGTGCCAGAGGACCTAGTGAAATGACCTAAGAGTGCTTGCTGCATAGCAGGAAGGCCCGAGTTCAGATCCTCAGCATTCATGTCAAAAGCCAAACTTGGTAACAGGAGTCTACAACCCCAGCCCTGGAGAGGTAGAGACAGGAGGATCCTGGGGCTGGCTAGTCAGTCAGTCTAGCTGAATTAGAGAGTTCCAGGTTTCATGAGAGATCCTGTCTCAAAAAATAGAGAGTGATAAAGGAAGACACCTGAAGTTGACCTCTGACCTATACACACACACACACACACACACACACACACACACACACACGTATGTACGTACATATACCTAAATTAACCTGGAGCCCCACCCTGGAGGAGCCCCTCCCCACAGAGAATCCGTGGAGTCTTTCCTAGAGACAGAGGTGCTGCTGTTCACCTGCTCCTCGGAGTAGAGTGCCAATGAGCCAGAGAGGCACTGTCTGGCAGTGGGCCAGGCAGGTGGTTGGTGTGCACACACAACACAGAAGGAGAAACAGGTCGGCAGCTCCAGACAGAGCAGGGCAAGGGGCAGCCAGGGCCTCCTCCACATGTGCAATGGTCTCTGGCCAGGGGGAGGTGGCCTCTTTCCCTTCTTTGCCTTGTGTCAGCCTTGCAGGTCTGTGAGGCCAGTGGATTCCTTCTCAGAATCCTGTCTTTAAAAGACCAAAGCACAATGTATAGAGTTCCAAGGGAAGCCACTTCCTCAGGCATCGTCCAGTGGGTTTTTTAAAAGAAAGCGCACATTTTAGTCACATACATACATGCCTTTTCTTAATGTATCAAGGGTGGGATGTAGTGGCAGGAAGTAGTGGGGAATTAAAGTTGTTTCTCGAGATAGTTAAACCTCTGGAATAAGGCACAGAAACACCCATGATTTCTATTACTGATAAGCTCGGCTTCTGCCAATTCTATTGTAGCTCGCTGCCCACATCCACAATGAAATCCTCAATTTCACTGAAAGCTTAGTGAAAATGGAGCTGCAACTCTTTCCTGGCCGAGTTCACAGGCTCCCTGAATTCTTTTCACATTCCCCCTGGATCTCCAGGATGCCAGAGAGAAGTCCTTGCCATACATAAAACCCCAGTTTTGTTCTCAGAGCCCAGCAGTTAAGAACATCAGAGCCTCTCAGGCCTGGTGGCACGGGTCTATAATCCTAGCTACTCCGGAGGCTGAGGGAGAGGATTGTACACTCAAGGGTAGCCTGGGCTACACAGGAAAAGTTCAAGGACAGCCAGTGACACCTATCTCAAAGTAAAAAGAAGGCTGGGGGTGTAGCCAGTATTGGTGTTTGTCTAGTGTGTAGAAGGCTCTAGATTTCATTCCCAGCGCTTTAATTCATTAATTAATAAGACGTAGCTCAGTGACAGAATGTTTTTGTTTAATGTGCAGGAGGCCCTAGGTTCAATACCCAGTATTAAAAAGAAACATGTACCAAAGCCAGATTTACTCTACTGTTTCACCTGGGGCAAGATCCTGCACCCACCGTGCCTCAGTTTCCTCAAAACCACGGGCATAGAATGAGCGCAGGCGAAGCTGCGAGAGCAGCACCTGGCCCACAGTCTGTGCTCCTTCCCTAGACAAGCTGCCTCCATGGTGGGTCTCAGCCCCTAGAGACAGTGGGGTGAGGAAGCCCGAGCCTCGGCGTTATTTACTAACTGCCTTCCTGTTAATAAGCACGCAGGCACAATTAGCAGAGTTATTTCAATTCCGAGGTTCGCCTGACTATAAAAGCTTCCCATTTCTCCTTCCCCGATTCCTCTGCTAATTACAAATGTCGTCGTCCATCGCAGCTGTCATGCACAGCCATGCTGGCTGCATCTAAAGTGGTCGTTAAGACAGCATGATGGTGCACCCTGACTAATTGGCCATCACACCCAGGATGAATGGAGTCAGGTGAAGGAGGCTGGCCAGGTCCTGGTCTTAGGACCCCGAAGTACATGGCTCCAGCAAGCTCCCTGTTCCATTCACTTTGCCCTCCCTAAGCTGCCCATAGGAACAGGCCATGGAAGGATGTGTGGATAGGTGTGCTTGAACTGGGAGGCTCTGGGAGTCCTGGCTGAACCAGCTCTGTTCTACATTGCTGTGTGACTTTCAGTTACTCACTAAAGCCTCTCTGGGTTGCTTGTTAATCATCTATCAAGTGGTATGAGGAGGAAGAGATTGGTCTAAGATGTTTACTAGAGTTCCCCAGCCCCCATCCACTGCACCTCAATTATTCTGGGGCAGGCAGCCATCTCTCAATACCCTGGGGTTTCCCAGGCCACCTGGCAGTGAGAAAGAATCAGAGACGGGCAGAAATTGACATGCTCACCAAATATTTCATGTGGAATATTTCCCCATACTTTCCAACCTCTCTGCTGTTGGATGAGGCCGCACATCCAGCTCTGAGCAGTGAGCTGTCAAGAAATGACGTGTTGCTCCTAGCCTCCGGCTGCACTAGAAATGAGCACCCTACTACCTCAGTCTACCTTCCCATGTGTGGAAGGCCTGTGGTGGGAAGGTCGACTGAGCTGACCTGGAAGCAGCCCACATCCCACTCGGCCACTTGGAGGACACTTTGCAGAAGTAACAACCAGACTTCTGCCTGCCATGACGAGCTAGCCCGAGCCCGGCGGTGGTGGTGCATGCCTTTAATCCCAGCACTCAGGAGGCAGAGGCAGGTGGATCTCTGTGAGTTTGAGGCCAGCCTGGTCTACAGAGTGAATTCCATGACAGCTAGGGCTGCACAGAGAAACCCTGTCTCAAAAAAACAAAATAACAGCAACAACAAAAATGTTGGCCCTTGCTATCACAGGAAAATCTGGCCTACTGCAACTAAAGGTAAGTAAGTATCTTCCTTACCATTTAATTCAAATCATGGGGCTTCTAACCATGGTTTTCCTTATCATTCAATTCAAATTCAAATTCATGGAAAATTCAAATCACGGGGTTTTTAATCTAGGCGCAACAGTGAGTAAAGAGGAAGGCTCCAGTGAGAATCTCCAGCATGGACCACAGAGGGGCCAGCGTCAGTCACAGAGATTGAGCTTTCTATAGCAACTGGCTGGGAAGTCAGATGAGCCGTCTCCTCCAGCTGCTTCCCTGCTTCACAGCTCTGCAGCCAAGCCAGATGGCTGCAAATGCATCGCAGCCCTCAAGGTGCAACCAGGGATCCAGGGAGACCTCAGGCTTCCTCTGGTTCCCCAGACAGGCTTTTCACATCATGGTTTACCCAAAAGACAATGCATCTGTGACAGAAGAATCACATGGATTTCAGGCCTGGGAAGAAATATCGGGGTGGGGGCTTTGCTCTGGGACCTCTCTATCAAGGGAAGTCAATGAAGGATAGAGTGCCGCTGGGTTCTCTTCTGCCCCTGCAGCATATCCCCCCACCCTCCTTCCCTGGAGTATGAGTGAGAACTAGATCCTTTCTCACCTCCACGGGGTGTGAGAATCCCACAGAACTCTTGATGCAGCTTGAAATCACGCACTGCTTGGGGAAGGAAATAATTCTGAAGCCTCCGAATCCAACACTAAAGACTCCCCTGAGAGGACCACAAGAGGCTCCAGAGAGAAAAATAGAACTCTGGGATGACTTGTGGACTCTGCAACATCAACCATGGAGTCTCCAGGACAGGTTGTGACATCTTAAATGTGATCACAGAGTCTCCAGATTCTAGGGTCCCCGAAGCCAAGGCTCCAGAGCAGTCCTGGAAATGAACGGGTGAGCCAGGCCACCCATCTGGCAGCCATCAAGGCTGAACGCACAAGGGTACCATTGGCTGCTGCTTCTCAAGGCGCTGCAGAGGAACAAGCTTCCTGTCTCCCCACTTTCTACATCCCGTGCTCACACCCCCAAAATCACAACTGTAAACAGCTGTCCTCATGCAAGAAAGAAATGGTTAAGTAAATAAATAAATAAATAAATAAATAAATAAATAAATAAATAAATAAATAAATAAATAAATAAA
>CABHPH010115270.1:27553-46522 GCA_902168325.1 Peromyscus nudipes
AAATAAATAAATAAATAAATAAATAAATAAATAAATAAATAAATAAACGGAGTGACTTTGTATTTGAAGGACAAACACCACCAAGTCTCCTCTCTGGGGCCCTCTCCCAAGCCTCTGTATATTACCTCCACGTGACCACATTGTCAGCACTGCCACTGGAGCTCTGCTTGGCTGTGATAAACGCAGGAGGCTACGCACTGTCTACCCCCTCAGGCCCTGCAGTCAGGGATGGGGTTGAGGGGAGGACATCCCTAGAGTCACTCTGGGATTTATGCTTGAAACTATTTTCCTTTGTCAGGGGAGAAAACAAGCAGGTGTTCATAAAGGTGAACTTTGTAAATCAGAGCATGTGCGTTGGCACGCCGTGCCCTTGGAGGGCACCTGACAGGGTTGAGTTTCTGCACCAGTGCCTGGGATGCTCTGGGACAGGTACCCACCCACCACCTCCCACAGACCCTCCCTGCCTCTCACCCTGTTCTGACTCCTCCAGGAAGCCTTCCCAGACATTCCTCCTCCTTGCTTCCAATAAACAATGGCCTTTTCTCAGGCCCCTATGAGCTCGGGTTATTCCAGATTTGTTTCTCTTCATCCTGTGTGAGAAACACCTCTCCCAGCCCAATCCCAGCCTAAAACTGAAGGGGAGCAATGCTAACTACATCCCAAGCCAGGGGCCCATCCAGGGGAGACCCTGTGGCATCTGGAAGGCTATGTGGAATGGTCACATGGCCTTGCCACTTTCTGGAGAGCAGACCCACCACTTTTAGGTGATCCTCAAACAGATCTGATCAAAGCCAACCTGGACGGGGCCTCCAGAAGCACTGAGTACTGATGAGATTGGGGTACTGCTTTGCCCTGCACCTGCCATATGCAATTTCAGCTGACCCGAGTTGAACTGTGAACAAGAAGCTTCCATGACACACAAGCTCAGCAGAGCTGAATGTCTTGGGTTTTGCTGATGCCTTAGAATGCAGCCAAGTCTTCCCAGCATGCAGGGAGGCCACTGCCCTCACCAGCTGTGGAGGGAGGGTGCAAATGTGCAGTTTCAGGGGAAGGAGTCAGCGTGCAGCTGGGAAAAGAGAATGTATTCTCCCAGTCTCTGCAGCAGGCAGGTGACATGAGGCTAAGTCCCCCCTGGAACCCTTTGCTTCCCCAGTCTGGGCAGCAGCTAGAGAAGTAGGGCTGCTTCTGTGTGATAGGAACTAGAGTAAGACCCAGCGAGGGAAACTTTCTGGGTTCTGCGGGGCATAGGAACCACTAGGACCTTCCTCAACCCTCAGTCCCAGGAAGGGGCCTACTGGATCAGTTGGTTGCCCATGACTACAACAAATACCTAAGATAGTCAACTAATAAAAACTTCAGCACAGGGTCTCAGAGGCTCTGGTCCACGATCAGCTGACTCATTTCTTTTGGGTCTGTGGCCACTCATCATGGTGACAGAGTACAATCAGTGACAGCACAACCCTCATGGCTGAGGAGCAAAAGAGAGAGGAAGAGATCAGGATCTCACAAGGCCCTTTAAGGGCCCACTCCCAATGACCTAAATACCTCCCATTAAAACCCACCTCTTAAAGACTCCACCACCTCTGGCAGCACTACCTTGTAGACCCTAGCCCTTAACACACAGGAATGTAGGAGACATTCGAGCCCTAAATGCAACAGCGCCAATGGTGGCTCAGTGGAGAAAGGGCTCTAGCATGCCTGGGAAAGCTGCCACAGCTTCAGAAATCCATCACCTGAAATCTTGCTGCCAGCGGTCCTGAAGCTGTCGGTCCAGCCACAGCATACTTCCCGATGCCTTAGAACCCAAACATCCCACCGCGAGATACAGGGGTGAAGCTTAGTACCTGCTTCCCAGTCCCAAGGTTTAGACAGCCACAGGAGCCACACCAGGAACAATGTATGACATCTGGGTTCCAAATGGGAATGGGGGAAACCAGTTCTGGCTCCCAGCTCACCCCGGCTGTGTTCTTAGAGCCTGGCAAGCCACCACCCCTCGGATCATCACTGTTCATATAGAACGTGAGGAAGGACAGCCTCCTGAACACTGGTGACACTGTGTGTCTCAGCTGGCGGTCTACATTCTAGAAAGGTCCTGAGTGAGGCTTCACCTCAAAGCCTGCCTCCCCAGTAGGGTGTGGATCTGGCCTTACCGGAAGGCTAGCACTCACCAAGATCCCTCTGGGAACATGTTCTGGTGTTAGCAAGAAAGCACTAGTCTGGTTGGGTGGGATTCTAAGCAAGAATACAGCAGTCTAGTAAAGTGTGGGCAATGAGGAGCACAGGCAGCTGGAGTCTAGATCCCAGCACACACCCAAGGATGGGGTATGATAGGCAGGAAGTCTTGCTGAGTAGAGTGTCCACAGGAGCCTCTCTGCTGGAAAGGAAAAGAGGTATCCCTGACGAAATAAATGTGAGTGAAAACTAGACGGCAGAGGATTGGGTGGATGCTAGGCACACGGATAGCATTTCATCTCCACAACCCGGGAATGCTATGGTGACATTTGTTTTATAGATGGGGAAACTGAGGCTCAGAGAGATCAAATGACATGCCCAAGATAATGCAGCTAGGGCATGGCAGGGCCAAGATTCAAACGCCAGCTCATGTGGTCTTTCTATGAGTTCTCTCCAGTGATAGAGGCCTTGGGCACCTAGCCCAGAGAGCCCAGGGGACTGTTTAGCCCAGGCTGCCCCCTGTGTAGTTAGCAGGTTATTCTCCTTTCCTTTCCCACCCAGCCTCTTCCTGCCTTGCACCCAAGATGTTCTCAGAGCCCCGCCAGCAACCACTTGTTCCCCCAACTTTGAGACAGAAAGTGGAGCTACCTCGAGCTTCCTCTAGGGCATCCAGCAACCACCAGGCTGGGCTTTATAGCCTCCGCTCTCCTGTCCCTGCCAAGGACAGGATTTGAGCAGATCAGAGGATAGGAAGCAGGGGAGCAAGAGTACCAGATGCAGAGGTCCCTAGCCTCTGAGGACCACAGAGATGAGCTCTTGAAGTGAACTCCACAGCTGCCAGGTTCTTTCAACAGACTATTTTTTCTTTTCTTTTCTTTCTTTCTTTCTTTTTTTCTTTTCTTTTTTTTTATTTTCTTTTTAAATGTCACCATGTAGTCCTGGCTGGCCTGGAATTCACTGTGTAGACCAGACTGGCCATAGATTCACAGAGATCCGTCCCCCTGGAACTGGAGTTAACAGATAGATGGTTGTAAGGTGGCATGCAGATAATTGAAACTGAATCCACATCCTCTGCAAGAGCGGTCAGGGCTCCTAACCACTGATCCGTCTCTCCAGGCCCTGGGTAGGACATACTTTTTTAAAAAAATGTGCGAATGCCTGTGCCTTTTCTGCATGACTTGGTCCTGGAATTCTGACTAGGGCACAGGGAAACCAAGGAAGGATAGAAACACTAACACTCCTACAGAAAAGCTGGGATCTGGTGGGCGGTCCCCTCTGATGGAGATGGGGTAACAGTATCAATCCAGGAGGCTGGTTTGTTGTATCCAGCTGAACAGGAGGCAGGTTTAGCTTATCTTAGCAGGAGGTCTCTCTTAAGTCAGTGTGGTTCTCCACCTTCCTAATGCTGTAACCCTTTAATACAGTTCCTCATGTGGTGACCCCCAACGTAAAATTGTTTTTGTTGCTACTTCCTAACTGTAATTTTGCTACTGTTGCTAATTATAATGTAAAGCTATGTTTCCCAATGGTCTTAGGTGACTCCCATGAAAGGGTCTTTCTACCCCCAAAGGGGATCACAACCCATAGGTTGAGAACCACTGCTCTAGAGAAGGGTCAGGTTGTAATCGTCCTGGAAGAGGTCACTGAAGTCTTCAGTTTTTGCACACACTGTCAGCCTCTGCACACAGACCAGAGAAAGGCTTTGCCCATTCCCCTGGGTCTGAGTCGTTGAGGTCATTGACATGCCATGTCAACGATACATTTTCACCCAGGACTTCCTCCACTCCCCACATGCCTGCATGTGTGTATGTGCACCACGTGTATGCACGGTGCCCACAGAGGTCTGAGAGTGTATTAATGCCCTAGAACTAGAATTACAGGCAGTTGTGAGCCACTATGGGTTCTGGGAACCAAACCTGGATCCTCTACAAGGGCAGAAAGTGCTTTTAACCCCCGAGCAATCTCTCCAGGCCAAAATATTCCTAAACACAGTGTTTGGTGGAAGAGCTAAGATTCCTCTTTGTAGAGGAGACTCCAGGAAAGGATGAAGCCATGCCCTTGAGGATGGGCCACACTGCCCATTTTCCACACAACCATGAGCCATGATTCTTTTCTGGGTCTCAGTTTCCTTGTTGGGATTTTATTTTTTAATCCCTCAGGCCACAAACCTTGTAGTTAACTCAGTACCAGGCCCTGTCCTGGGCCCAAGAGTTGGGAGCACAGTAGGAAAGACATAGGCCTTGCTGCTTTCAAGAATCCTCCATCTAGCAGAGCACACAAGAGTAATTATGATGCAGCGATTGTTTCCTCTGGATTAGATATTAGAATTGTCTCCATTTCACTGGTGAATAAATTGAGACTCAGGAGTCTGCTCTAGATCACTGCGGTGGTTTTGTTGAGAACAACCCCATAGGTTCATATATTTGAATGCTTCTGCTCAGTTTGTGGAGTTGTTTGGGAAGAATTCAGAGGTGTGGCTTTGTTGGAGGAGGTATGCCACTGGGGGCAAGCTTGAAGATTTCAAAAGTCCACACTTTTCCCAGTTAGCAAGCATGATCTGTCTCTATCTCTGCCTCTGTCTCTGCCTCTCTGTCTCTCTGTCTCTCTGTCTCTGTCTCTCTCTCTCTCTCTCTCTCTCTCTCTCTCTCTCTCTCTCTTTCTCTGTCTGCCTCATGGTTGTTATCTCAACATGTAAGTTCTCAGCTACTGCTCCAGTGCCATGCCTGCCTGCCTGCTGCCATGCTTCCTGGTCATGAACTAACCCTCTAAAATGGTAAACAAGCCCCCAGATAAACTCTTTCTTCTATAAATTGCCTTGATCACAATGTTTCTTCACAACA
Organism: Peromyscus nudipes; assembly: GCA_902168325.1. NCBI lineage: Eukaryota > Metazoa > Chordata > Mammalia > Rodentia > Cricetidae > Peromyscus > Peromyscus nudipes. The sequence continues at coordinate 32,566 of CABHPH010115270.1, forward strand.
GTAGAAAAGTAACTAAGACAGTCATACAGCCAGTCAATAGCAAAACCAACACTCCATCCTTACATTTATCCATATGGTCCCTAATTACAATTGGTGTGACAAGGTCCATAACTGAGAAAATGTCACATAGTGTGGGTATTCAGGAAGGGAAGGCTTCCTGGAGGAGGAGGCTTCTGACCTGAAGCTAGAAACAGTGAGGCAACACGGACATGCAAACATTTAGGGAGAGAGAGATGGGAACATTTATGAACTAAAATCCCAACAGCACTTGACGCTGACTCCCTACCAATACTCCTACCCACTGCCCCTGAAAACAGCAGCACCCAGGACTGCCTCTGAACTGCAGCTAGCTGAGGGTTCCAGGATGAGAGACCAAGTGGGAGGGAGGACAGAAACGAGTCCAGCCAAGCTCTGACTAAACTTTGAGAAGTGGGATGAGGAGAATCCAGGGCCAGATGCCAACAAACAGACCAGGGAGAATGGGATGAGGTCACAGCATGGGGGGCAGGGGGCGGGGGAGCATCCCGCTCTGCACTCTAGGCACCCCAATCCTGACCCACATTGCAGAGCACATCAGAGCTGTAAACCACTGTGTAGGGAGGATATTTATTGATGTGGGAAAATGTCCCCATATATTTCAGGTGAAACGGCAGGTTGCAATATAATACGTATGGTGCGATGCCATTCTTGTAGGAGAAAAATATCTTCATGTAAGTATGAAAAGATATACACCCAAGATTTCAACCATGGCTATCTCCAGGTGGTAGATTGCGGGTTTTTATCTTCTTTACACTTACCTGCATTTTCTAATTCTTCCACAAAAACAGACATTATCTATGCTGGTGCACAGGGCTTTTAAAAAATAAGGTAAATACATCTAGAATTTGAGCAGATATGGTGGATGGGAAAAGAAAGGGCTACAATCTGATCGCAGGAGGTGGAGGAGAAGGGAGGGGAGCATAGGAAGATAGGAGTAGGAAGTGGGGGGACTCCTTTAGGGTAGGGGTGGAGAGAAGGGAGGGGAGGATTCAGCCAGGGTGAGGCTGGGGAGGTGGAAGGACTCTGTGAGGATAGGGAAGACTTAGATGCTAATTTGTAAGTTCCGTCCCTCCATCTTCTGCTCCCCCATCTCTTCTTAGATGAGCGGTGCTGTCTAGAAGCCCACAGCTGCCTGAGAAGATGCAGAAAAGGGGTGTAGAGGAGGGAATGAGGTATCATGGAGTCCTAGAGGAATGGGGAAGCTAACTTGGGGTGTATGAGAAGCAGACAGAAGTAGACCTAGGCAGCACCCTGAGGAGCACTGTCAGGTAAGCCTCCAGGGTGAGGCAGGAAGCTGATGGCCTGGCATGCCCTGAGATGCCTATGGCCCAGTGGTTAATTCAGATCCCTGTGACTGGCAGCTGAAGAATTGGCTTGAGGACTAGTGGCCGAGGCTGAGCCAAGCACAGCAGGAAGCACCCAGCTCTTCCCAGTCTTCTCTGAAGCCACACAGGTAAGGCCAGCCAAAGCCACAGTGGTGACTGCCTGTGTCACATAGGTGTCTAATATTCTTGTTATACCCATCATTCTCCTCTGTCAGGAGCAAAATGCTTGAGACAGCCAGGGATCTCCTTAACTAGGTGACAGGTGCCTTAAAGAGTGAGGAGCTTCCTGTCCCTGAAGTTATTCAAACAGGAACTGGACCCCTCAAAGAGTGTGTCAGAAAGAGTTGGACTCTGAGATCCTCCCATCCCAGAGTTCCTCAGACTCCATGACAGCAGGAACCAGGCAGAAATTGTTGAAGACCAACATGTCCCTGTGTCTGCCCCACTCCTCACAGACCTGTGCCTAGGGGAAGTGGGTCCATCTACAGCTCCCAGCAAAGAGCTGGGTCTAAAAGAGGAGTCTAGCCTAGGTCTGTCTGCAGGGTGGAAATGAGATGGAACAAAGCTCCCTGGGAGGAAGTGCTGGTCTCTGGGAGAGAAAGCAAGGGTCTCTGGGAGGATGCAATGGTCTTGGGAGGAAGTGAGAGTTCCTGGGGGAAAGCAAGATCTGAGGCTTGAGTGGGAGTTCACGTCTCCGGAGGGAGATACGGGTCTCTAGGCAGAAGTAAGGCTCTCTGGGCCTTTGGGATTTGCCACTGGGCTGGGGACCTGGAGGAGAAAATGCTAGCAGGAAGAAAAGAAGATGTGATTCTACTCCAGGTATTCAGGGAGTTCACAAGGTCCCGGGGAACCTGGCATAATGAAACATTTAGCCCATCACATGAGTCTGTTGGTGAAGGTGAGGAGGTGAGGAACCCTTGTGAGTGTTGAGGACCAGAGGGAGCTTCAGCACCCTTAATGTTTACACATGGAGCTAACAGAGAAGAGGAGAGCTGGAAGGTCCTGGGCCGGTGAGGAGGTTAACGTTGAACGCTAACCTGGATGTCACCACCCTCCTCTTCACAAACCTCAACACCACAGTTTGCTGTAACTCAGGCATTTACAGGGGAGCTGACCTGAGCTTTTTCTTAGGGAGGTTTAGGTCTCTGAAACAGGAGAAGTGGGAACTAAGAGGCAGGTAGGGGTGCATGGCTCTGGGCAGCTGCAACCAATGTGTAGGTGCAGACCCCTATGATGTGGCAGGGTCCCTCCTCGACCTCTCAGGTCCTTTCTCCACCCTCATTCTGGCCACCTGAAACCCAGCCTAGGCCCTGACTGCTTTTGGCTCCTATTGGGTCTGAGCAACCTGAAGCCATACAGTGAGGTGAGAGAGGGCACAGGTACGCATGTCCTAGGCTCCCTCCCTGCAGGACCACCTTAGACAGGAGGTCACAGGCCTCTCTAAGCAGCCTGCATGACATAACCCCGGGCACTTTGGCTTCTGGTCATACTTTCTTCCCTGTCCCTCACCACCTAAGTAGTGTCAGCTCCATCACAACACACCTGTCACTAACCCTGTCCCACCTGGTAGGACACCCCCCCCAACCCTGCCCACACCTTGACAAATTGTTCCTTTACCAAAAACCATGCTGGAATTATAATAATGCGTTCACGCCATCTGGCTCCTGCCAGGGTGCTGACTGATGCGCAGGATCCCTAATCAGACAAAAGAATTAAGCAATTTGTCCTCTCCGCGTGCCACAATTAAGACGGTTAGTTCCACAGAATGTGAATCAGAATCACTTTATCAGGCTGGATAGATGGCTCAGGAGGTAAAGGCACTAGCTAACAGAGCCTGATGACCAGAGTTCAAAGCCTAGGATCCATGTAAAGAGCTGGGTGTGGTGGTGCACGTCTGTAAATCCCAACACTCCTATGATGAGATGGGAGGTGGAGACAGGACGATGGCCCAGAAGCTCACAGGCCAGCTACCCTCAAATACACAATGCAGGAGCCGAAACAACAGAGGCCATGCTTCAGTAAGGTGGGAGGTGAGAACCAGCTAGTGAAAGCTGTCCTCTGGCCTCCACACATGCCCCAATATTCTCTCTCTCTCTCTCTCTCTCTCTCTCTCTCTCTCTCTCTCTCTCTCTCTCTCTCTCTCAATAAATAAAGTTAATTAATTAATGGAATCACTGTTGTCAGCCTTATTCCATTTCAGTACTAAGCTATATTATTGGCCATTGTGTGGCTCATGGCTCACAACTTCCAAAACCATTCCTCCCCACGCCTACTTGTTCTAAGGGGAAACTGAGTCCTAGAACTTTACCCAGAGTCACAACCAAACAGAAAGCCAGCAGCCCCAGATGCCACCCAGGTGCTTTCCCTGAGCTGAGCACCTAGCTGGGCCTTTTAGTCCTTCCCTGTCCCCCTCTGTGGAGGGGGCGGACCTTGGGAAAATGATGAGGTTTTTATAGATTCTGTGGTAAGTACTTAATAACTCTCCAGGCATAGATCTGTGCTTCACATGGACTGGGAATAATTCACAGTAAAATATGACTTATCATTTATCACACTGATGGGTAATAAATGCTTTCCAGTGAAATCTGGGCCCCAAAATGGGGGTGGTGAGAGCAGCTACCAGATGAGGCTCCAAACTGGATGTTGGAGATCAGGTCAGTGGTAGGGGGATTTAGGATATGCAAATTCATCCCACAGAGGAAACAGAATCCAGACACCATAAAAAGTTTTTTTTTTTCCTTTTCAGTACTAGGGATTGAATCTGAGGCCTCCCACATGCTAGGCAAGTGCTCTGCCACTGACATGTCTCCAGGGCTGTCTTGACACAGGGTCTCACTAAGTTGCCTAGCCTGTCCTTGAACTTGCAACCTTCCTGCTTGATCTCCCAAGTAGCTGGGATTATGAGCCTTTGCCACAAGGCCAGGCAACTCAGAAGCTTTCCACATCATGGTAAAACTCCCTGGACTGTACCTCAGCTCTCCATCAGCTTTACCACATTTCTAGATATCTCATCCCTCCCTCCTGGAGCCAGGATATCCCAGAAGGCAGAGGGACCTATGTCCAGAAGTCCAGGCAAGTGTCCTCTGTCTGCCTGGTCCTGATGAACCACTGTCCTGTGGGTTGTTTTGATAGTTTCCACAGTCTATCAGTTCTAACAGTCATCACTGCTTCCCTAACTCAGCATCTGCCATGGGTCAGGAGCATTTGCTCATGTGGTTCAGGACATCCATGCTAGCCCTGGCCCTTAGATGATAGCAGGGACACATAGGAATTGAGTGACCAGCCCAGGGTCTCATTGGGGTAACACAGTGCCTCAAGCCTTTTCACTGAATCCATCTGCCCTCTGTCATTTTATTTTAGGACTGTCTCAGTGAGGCCCCTGCCACATGCAGATACTGAGACAAGGGTTGAGTGTACCAAGGGTGGTCGATTTAGGAAGGAGAGAGGAGTGTGGGCCCAGGGAAGCAAGGACACTAGTGAGGAATGATAAGCAGGTTATACGCAGGCACCTGAGGAGCTCAAGGGAACGGGTGCAGACCTCAGTAGAGAGGGAGCCAGCATGCATCCACAGTCACCAGTCAATCACTTACTAGTAGAGGGTGTTCATTCACTACATGTGATGGTTTGGATGAGAAATGTCCCATAGTCTCAGCATTTGAATACTTCATCCCCAATTGGTGGCCCTGGTTGGGGATTTTAGGAGGTATAGCCTTGCAGGAAGAAGTGCGCCACTGGAGCTGGGCTTAGAGAATGCAATGTAATTTCTAGTGTGCTCTCTCCCACCCACCCCCTCTCTCCCTGTTTTATGCTTCTGGTTCAAGACATGAGCTCTCAGCTTGCTGCTCTGCCTCTGCCCTGCCCTGCCCTCATGGACTCTACCTCTGGGACCATAAGCCAGAATAAACTCTTTCTTCTAAAGTTGCCTTGATCATGGTCTTTTATCACAGCAATAGAAAAATAACTAATGCACTGTGGTGGGACTGCAGAACAGGTTCCAGTAGCCTGAGGGAGTCCACGGAAAGCCTCTCAGGTGGCAAGCTGAAAGTTTGCAGTCACAGGGCCCACAAGCATGGAAACGACAAATGCCATAAGGACCTGGGGAGAATCCCAAAGCATTTATCGTGGCCTTCCTCCTACTCGTCTGGTCTCCCTCTTGGCCTGGCGTCCTCCAGTACATCTTCCTGGAGGTACAGCGTACCTCCAACTGTACAGAAAAGAACAGGGTGGGACCTGAGGTCTGGAGAGCAGTCGAAACTGTGCAAAGGTAAAGCCAGACAGTGGTGGCACATGCCTTTAATCCCAGTGCTCAGGAGGCAGAGGCAGGAGGATCTTTGTGAGTTCAAGGCCAGCCTGGTCTACAGAGCGAGATCCAGGACAGGCAAAGCCACACAGAGAAACCCTGTCTCCAAAAACAAACAAAAACCACAATAAACTGTGCGAACATAGGTGCCAGGCCTAGGTAGGGCCTCAGTCATCACATCAGACACAGGAAAGTGACTGGGCACGTTAGATGTTCCAAGAACTCTCTGCATTCGAAACAAACACATCTCCCCAGCAGAAGCTTCATGGGCTGGGATCGGGAGCCAGAATCCAGTCCTGACCCAGACACTGACTCTGTGCTATAAGGACTTCGGGGTTCTTGGCTATGGTGCACTTGGGATGAGAGCCTTGTCCCAGATGAAGAGGACACCCAAATGCAAAGAAGGCATTTGTCCCTGCAGCCTGACTCTCTGCATTTCACCTGGAGAGCATGGCCACTTGGTCCTGATCCCTTCCACTTATGCTCTTTTTTGGAAGAAAATATTCGGCAACAATTCTAAGAGCTCCATGTAGGAGAATAACCCTCAAGTCATCCTCCATGGCAGAGAAGGCCTCCAAGAAGCCTTTCCTGAGGCTGCTCTCCATCCTTTCCGTGAGGAAATAACAATGTCCTCACTCTGTAGACTTATTTTGTATAGCCCAGACCACTCCATCTCCGACACAAGTCTGCCTCCCTTGGTTCACTGAGATCTCCTGAGGACTGTCAGAATCACATCTCATCGCTTGTACATGTGCACATGCGCACATACAATACCCAGACACGGACCTTTGAAAGCCCCAGGCCTGTCTCCAACCTGGCTCACTGTAAGCCTTGTCAAAAGTAAGGTTAAAAGACTGAACTGAAAAATCAATTAGTGAGCAGGGCCAAGACCCAACAGCGAAACTTCAGACCAGCAGCCACAAAAGGAGATGAACTCAGTTCAGCAAAGCTCAGGGATGCAGCTGCTTCATTCTTTCCCCTATCTCTTCCTGGCGCATGCAGTCCAGGCCTGCTTCCGTCTGATGCCAACACCCTGCAAAGAGGTGTGAAGGAGTTCCCCCTCCAGCAGAGCCCACAGAGAAAAAAATTTAGAGGGTGGAGGTCATTCCCTGCACAGGAAGCTGAGCATCCTACTGTACTGAAAAACTCTGGGACCAAAGCTGGTAGCCCCTGGCTGTTCTCTACACCCCTTCTTGTGCCCTACCCCATCCTCCCACCACCCACCCCATCCCTGATCAGAAGATAGACCAGACAACCCATCACCACTGTGGGATCTAACTGCACCAGTCATAAAGTCCCCCGGGACAGGGGGTGTGAGAAGCCTTTTCCTGGCTCCACAAAAGCTACTGGGCAAATCTGTGGAAGGACAAGGCCCTGAACCATAGACTCCTCCCGACACCAACCCATGGACCAACCTGCTCCTGCCTCATCCATACAAGACAGAGCATTGCTACCCAAAGGTCAACAGAGATTTCCTCCAGCAGCTAGAGAGGCAGCCCTGCTCCCTGCTCCCACTCCAGATCCGAAACAAGAGCAATAAACAATTTGTGGCGTTCCCCGCCTGTTGGAGTGGATTTCTTGCTTACTGAGGATATATGGGCTTCTGAATAATTAAGCACGACATTTGGCTTCTGTGGCCCAAGACTCCAAAAATGCATGGTGTAGCAGAGGCCAAAATTTTCCATCAGCAGCTAGTCAAGATTCCTAGAAGCAGGCACATCCCAGCTAAGGACCAGGCAGCCCTGGGCTTTGCCTGCAGCCAGGAGTCTAGCTGAACAGCTCTAACACCTCCACCCCCCAGCAAGGGAGATGAGGTCCTAAGAGGGGCTTCCACCCGGGGTTACCCAAAGCCTAGAACATCTGGGAAATGGCCAAGAGTTCAGAGGGAAGCCCAAATCTTGGGTGAACTTGAGTCCTCTGTTCCCCAGCTGTGCTACCCTGGACAAGTCACTCTATCCCACACAGTGGCACTTTCTTCTCCAGTCACAGGAGAATAATGAGAGCTGACATCACACGGGTCACTCTAACCTGTGGACAGAGGGAAAGGAAGGTGGGAGAGGAGTCTGGTGTGGGTTTCAGAAGAGGCGGGCTTGGGCTGTAGACAGTCCTGTGTCGGAGGTCTATCGTTTTGTCCTTTCTCCTTCTCACCTCTTCCTCACTCCCCTCCTCACTTCCTTCCCCCCAAAGGACCAAAGAATTCATTCAAGAAGCTACAGAAAACAATTAAACTCAGGCTAAGTGCCAACTTCAGAGGAACCACAGGGCTCGGAGAGAGGCAGCTGCTGGTGCAGCCTCCTGGGAGAAGCATGGGGTTCAAGGTTGCTGGAAACAGGGGCTGTGAGTACCTACCCCAGCACCACAGGCCACTTCAATGCTAAACTCCTTACAGCATTCTGCCACCTTTGGTGCTATTGTCCTTCTTTTACAGAATGAGGAAACAGAGGCCCAAAAGGCTAATAACGTGGCTGAGGTCACAGAGATAGTAAATAGAGGAGCCTGAACTCAGAGGAACATTGCCCACACTCCTAACCCTGTCTGTGCCATTACAGCCATTCAGGAGGTCTCTCCGAGTCTCCCTGCAGTACAATGACAGCAGAGAGGCCTGTGCAAGCATCCAGATTTATAGTTTACAGAAGACGGTTAAAACATACACACAGCCCTCTTCAGCCCCTGCCCCTAGATACAGAAAAAAGAAAACGGTGTGAAATCACTTTTCTGGTTTAGCCTCTCTAGACCATAAATACAGCTGTACAAATCTGACCAAGGCTGAACTGGGGGGTGGGGGTGGGGGTGGGGGTGGGCCCTGGACTGGCAGATGTCCCTCAGGAGCCCAGCAGCTCACTGCCCTTGTGTAACAGAGACACCATTCTGCCATCCTGCCCTTTGCTCTGAGAGTCAGGCTTTCCTCGTGCATCTTTATTCCAGATCACCAGAAGCCCTCAGAAAATGATGGTTAGGTAGGAATTTCAGGCTCCAAGGCAGGACCCCACCGCCCCCACTGAGGACTCAAGTCCTCAATTCAACTTCCAGCAGCCTCCCTTTCGGGTCACTTCCTCCTGAACTGAGCCTTGAAGAGCCTTAAGAACCAGATGGGATGAACCCTAGTGAGGTCCCATTCAGTCCTCCTATAGCACACAGAAGCTGGGAGAAGAATGTCTTCCTGCGCTCACAGGATACTCGAGGAGCAGAGCTGAGCTGTGGGCAGACCATCCTGCACCTGGCTGATTCTTCTTCCCCAGTCACCCCTCCAGCTCCAAGCTGAACGAGGCAACCATTCCAGAGTGCCCACTGAGCCACGTGAACCCTGAGCTGCAGCCAAGGTGCTCTGGCTGCCAACTACCTATGAGTCCTCTACAGGAAGCTAACCAGCCCAGCCCTGAATCCAAGCCCCAGGCAGGCCTACCCTCACAGCCCAGCTCTGCATGGTGCAAGGAATCCATCTCTGCAGGGCAGCCTTGAACACAGCCATGTAAAGTAGCCTTCATTCACTATACAGTATCTGCTGGTTATGACCCCAGGCCCAGTTTTGCCATAATCCATACAGGCCATGAGTTCTCTCCAGACAGAAGCTCAAGGTCAAGGAGAGTCTGTTAGCAAGATTGAAGTCATGATCTTTGACATCTAGAGACTACATACTATGAAGTTAGGACTCACTTGTCCCATTCTGTTTATACACACACACGGGATTTTTTGAGACAGGTCTCACTATTGTAGCTTTGGCTGGCCTCTGGTTTTTTTGTTTGTTTTTTTGTTTGTTTGTTTTGTTTTGTTTTTTCCTCTGTAATCCTTGGGGGGCTTGCCACCCAGCTCCCAAATAATCACACAGAGGCTTATTCTTTCTTATGAATGCCTGGCCTTAGCTTGGCTTGTTTCTTGCCAGCTTTTCTTAACTTAAATTATCCCATCTACCTTTTGCCTCTGTGCTTTTACCTTTCTCTAATCTATATACCTTTCTTTACTTCTTACTCCATGGCTTGCTGGGTAGCTGGGTAGCTGGCCCCTGGTGTCTTCTCTCCTTCTTCTTTTCTTGCTCCTCTATCCTCTCTTCCCAGATTTCTCCTTCTACTATTCTCTCTGCCTGGCAGCCCTGCCTATCATTTCTCCTGCCTGGCTATTGGCCATTCAGCTCTTTATTAGACCATTCAGGTTTTTTTGACAGACAAAGTAACACAGTTTCACAGAGTTAAACAAATGCAACATAAAAGAATGCAACACATCTTTGCATCATTAAACAAATGTTCCACAGCATAAATAAATGTAACACATCTTCAACTAATATTCCACAACAGGCCTCGAACTTGTACAGATCTACTACTGCCTCTGCCTCCCAAGTGCTGGTATACACCATCGTGTTTGATCAAATATATTTAATATATGCAGTATAACACAGTTAAGTGAATAGCATAGGATATACAAGGGAATGGAGACCCTGGAATTTTCTAGCATATGTAAACAAAATACCTTCTGCAATTTCTCCTGTTTCCTTTGGCCCAGTGAACAACTACACAATACACTGGAGTCATGGTCTTTAGTAACCTAATCCCAAAGGGACATTTCTTCTTGTCACTTGGGATTCTGTCACCCAGGTCCAGCCCCAACTCTGAGTGGCAGGACACAAGGGCATGGCTATCAGAGACAGGGGCCAGCTATCAGCCTGCCTGCCACAGGCAGGGCTAATTATGTGTCCCTGGTCATACTCCTTTGCCTCTCCGAGTGTCAGTTTCCTCCTCTGGGGTCCTGGAGACTGATATTCTGTGCTCAGCAACAGGCATGTAGAAAGAGCTAAAGAAATGATGGAGAAACCTTCAGTTCTAGCACTTGGGAAGCAGGGACAGGCAGATCTCTATGAGTTTGAGGCTAGCCTGGTCTACAAGTGAGTTTCAGGCTAGCCAGGGCTGCATGGTGAGAACTTGTCTCAAAAAAAAAAAAAAGGAAGAAAAAGAAATGGTGGAGTGAGTCACCCTACGAGTCTGAGAAGGCAGGACAAGGTCAGGCCTACATGCAGCCAGTACACACAAGGAGATGGTGAACCTGAACACAGGTCATGGGTGGAGCGTCTTCCGAGTCCGGGAAAATGGTTTGACTAGTTGGAGACTAGAAGCAAGAAAATGCAGGGAATCTGCAGGAGTCAACTTGGGAACCCCAGAGGACTTCACAGAGCTCAGCTAACCCTGTGGCTACAAGAGGAAGGTCAGGAAGGGTTCCCATAGACACAGGGCTTCCTGTCTCAGGGAGCTGATGCCCTCAGGAGGGAGGGAGGTGAAGGGAGCCAGTGCTGGGTCCTGTCATGCTGCTCACCCTCATATTTCTTGTGGCTCTCTGCAATCTCAGAAACTTCAAGCACCACCCACCAGTGCTTAGCAAATGGTGCGTGAAAGGAACAAGGACCTTCCTTCATAGAGACTTCTACATGGGTTTTACACTAGCAACCTGAATCAAACTACAGCTAGAGATGCTATGCTGTGATATGAGCCACGGAGAAGGAAAAGCACCAAGTCCTCAGGTACTGACCAGAGTGACTGAGGAATACAGATTGACATAGAGTACCCTGAGCCTCTGGAATTGTGTACAGGTGTGTGTGTGTGTGTGTGTGTGTGTGTGTGTGTGTGTGTGTGTATGCATGCACACACACATACAATTCTATGGAGACTCTACTCTGAACAGATGAGAAACTGATCTAGCCAACCCTCCCATTTTACAGATGAAGAACCCAAGGGTCTTGGGGAGGCATAAAACCACTCCTAAGGGAGCCAGAGTGAGAGGCCAGACTAGCCCATTCCCCACCTTTGCCTGCACAAGCTTAGGCTGTGTGTCCTCTTAACAAAGTAATGAGATCTCCAAATGGTCCTTAATTATCTCACAGAAGAACCACTTTAATAGATTGCATGAAACTTAAAGGATTTTTAATAAAAAAAAAAATCTGGTGCACTTTGGGGCTCCAGCCCCCTCCACAGGCTCCCCTTTGCGAATTCCCCTGAACACAGAGACAGAACATTCGTCACTATATCATTAGGAGCTGCAGTGCCCATGTTATTTACGAGCTTGCTATTTATTGAAAATTGTATTTTTGAGGGGGAAGGGGATGAGGTTTGTCGCAGAGAAGAAGCCTCAGCAGGAAAATTAGTGACATGTCAAAGTACCCAATTCCAGACAAAGTGATCCCAGACAAAGTGAACGGGTGCACTGTCCCCCAGATGTCAAAGCATATGCGGACGCCAAATCTGAGGGTGGCGGCTGGTGGCAGCTCCTGGAGGCTCTTCTAGCCTCAGGAAGTGACAACCGGTTTGAAGAATTGTCCTCTAGACCTGACCTCTCCTCGAGCCTCCCTCTTTAATTTTATTTATTTTAGGGGTTTTTGTTTTTGTTGTGTTCTCTCTCTCTCTCTCTCTCTCTCTCTCTCTCTCTCTCTGTGTGTGTGTGTGTGTGTGTGTGTGTGTGTGTGTGTGTGTGTTCACGTGGACACGCACATGACAGCCAGTTTGTGGCAGTTCAGAGGGCAGCCTCAAGAGCAAGTCATCGCCTTTCCACCTTTTGTGAGACAGGACCTCTTCTTTGCTGTCCACCACCGTGTACCCCAGGCCACCTGGCCCTTGACCTTCCAGGGATTCTCTTGTCTCCACCTCCCCTGTCACTCCAGGGGTGCTGGGATTAGAGATACATGTTCCTGCCTTCTGCTCCGTGGGGGTCTGGAGATCAAATTCAGCCTCCCGTGCTTGTAGAGTGCTCTACCCCCTGAGCCATGGCCCCAGTCATGGTTCCCAGCCCTGTCTTCTTTTGTTGTTTTGTAAATTGCACCCATTTATTTATTATGGGAGGGAACCCATGGGTGCACGTGCGTGGGTGCACATACCCAGACCCACAGGCAGAGATCGGCAGGCAGCCTGCAGGAGTCAGTTTCCTCCTTCCTCCCTGCAGGTTCTTCAGATTGAACTCGGGTAGTTAGGTCTAGCAGCGAGCACCTTTACCTACTCAGCTCTCTTGCCAGCCCTTTTGTGGTTTGTTTGGAGTTCTCTTGAGACGGTGTCTTGTGTAGTCCAGGTTGGCCTGAAAATCAAACTATGCAGCTGAGAATGACCCAGAACTCCAGATCCTCCTGCCTCTACCTCCCCGTGCTGAGACTACAGGGGAGCAGAACCATCTCTGGCTTTTGTGCAGAGGCAAGGATCACACCAGGGGATTGGTGGATGGTAGGCAAGGACTCTGCCAACTGAGCTACAGCCACAGCCTCCAAGCCCCTGGTTTGATTTGAAGTAATATATGCACCGGGTTAAAAACAGTACCCTGCTAACAGCCTCTTACTCCCCATCCAGTTCCCTCGGGCAGCCACATCTAACTTTTTAAAATGTCTTGTTCTGTATTTACCTCCATTTTTCCCAATAATATTCTTCTACCCATATTTCTTGATTCATCAATTTGAGACACAGCCTATTGACTTACTGCTATAGTAAACAAGGATTTATCTCACCCACACCCTCATCCCTCCAGCCACCTCCCCAGCTCGGGCCCTTCGGTTCGTCAATCTCCGGCAGGTGTGGGACCACAGAGCTGCACCCTGTAAAAAGAGGATGTGAATACACACCGCGCCCTTCACCCCACCGCCCTTCACCTCAACCCTGCTTTCTGTCCTGTTGCAAGGAATTTCAAGTGTTTATTTCTATTCTGCAACCAGAATAGAGCTCTCCGAATGAGGTGAATACCGAAAAATCATCAAAAAGCATTTCCTGGATGTGGGTAAAGACAGCTGACTGAAGGGTCAGGTGTATGCTTTGGCTGGTGGGGGTTGGAGGGATTGTGTTGTGTTTTGAGTTGTATTTGGGTTTTTGTTGTTGTTGTTGTTTTGTTTCTTTGTTTTTATTTTCAGATTTTAGACAGGGTCTTGATGTGTAGCCCAGTCTGGCTAGCAACTCAAGGCAATTCTCCTGCCTCAGTTTCCTGAGTTAGAGGTGTGAGCCACCAGGTCCAGCTGAGCTGTCCTTCATTGCCCTTCTTTATTCTTTTGTCCTAATCGTCGTTATCACACTCACAGTTCTTCTCATTCTTGTTGGTGGTGTGTGTGTGTGTGTGTGTGTGTGTGTGTGTGTGTGTGTGTGTGTGCATGCCGCTGAGACCAGACGTCAACCTCGAGTGTTGTACCACAGGTACCTTCGGCTTTGTCTTTTGAAACAAGCTCAAGTTCAGTAGGAAGTGGGACTCCTTGATGAAGCTTGGCTGGCTGGCCAGCAAGTCACAGAATCCTCCTTTCTCCAACCCCAACCCCAGTACTGAGATTACAAGCATGCTCCACCCCAACCCC
>CABHPH010115271.1:0-40322 GCA_902168325.1 Peromyscus nudipes
TTTTTTTTTTTTTTTTTTTTTTTTTAACATTTCGAGGAGAGAGGTGGGCAGCATGTCATGATGCATGTGTGGAGGGCAGATGACAACTTGCTGGAGTCTCTTACCTCCTACCATATGGATGGATCCTGGATATCATACTCAAGTTGTCACACTTGGCTGCAAGCACCTTTACTTGTTGAGCCACTTCGCCAGCCCCAAAATACTCCTTTTAAAATATTTAAAAATATGAATAAGGATTATTCATACTGTTAAGTCTTTTTTTAATCTTTAATAATTGCCCTATTTGGTAGTAACAAAATGCTTATTTATTTTCTGGTTTTTCAAGACAGGTTTTCTTTCTCTGTGTAACCCTGGTTGTCTTGGAACTCACTCTGTAGACCAGCCTGGCCTTGAACTCACAGAGATCCATCTGCCTCTGCCCCCCAAGTGCTGGGATTAAAGAAGTGCGCCACCACACCCGGCAAATGCTTGTTTTATAAACTTACTATAAATGCTGGAAATGCAAATAAATATTATAGTTACACCATAATTACCAAAGGTAACTTTTATGGCAAAAAGGTAGATACATAGTAAACATTATTTGAGGTATTGTTTTATGAACTGCCATACTTATCAGTGATAAAAATGCCCTATAAAAACTGTGAACTAGGCTTGGTGGCACACACAGCTCTTGGAAAGCAGAGGCAGGTGGATCTCTGAATTCAATACCAGAATGGTCTACATGGTGAGTTCCAGGCCAGCCAGGGCTATGCCATGAAACCCCATCTCAACAAAACAAAACAAAAAAAAATCTTCCATTAAAGTATTAAAAAGTATTCCAAGATGCATTATCTAAATAATACACTAAGACTGCTTTTTTAAAAATATGTTTAATGGTATTGACTTATTTTACAAATTTTATTAGTAATCCTCTGAGATTCTTTAATATTTCTGATATAGTCCTAATAATTGTACTCTAAGTATGGCCTATCAAATGGAGGATGTACTATAAATTTAGAAATATTTAGCCTTTACTAGTGTTTATTCATAAGTCTGGCCTTGACCTTTCTTTTTACTCATTCCTTATCATCCCTAAATTTTAAATTTACCTTCAGTTATAAAAATCAGAGTTGAGATAAAGTTGGATGTTTTATATATTTCTTATTCTAAAACATTTAAGACCAAAAATGTTTGAGAATTCAGCCATTTTTGGTCTCATAATGTTTGCATAGACTTCATTGGCTTAGCTTCCCTAGTCTGAAGATCCAAAATCCTAAGTGTTCTAAAGCACATGTTTTTCAAAAGCACATGTTGGTGCTATTTTTAAAATTAAAATGTTTTAATTTAAATTTTATGATTATGTGTGTTTGAGTGTGATGTGTGTGTGGTATATATGTTCTATGGCACCCATGTGCAGCTCAGGTCAGAGGACACTTGGGAGTTGATTCTCCTTTTCCACTATGGGAGATGACATCTCTCAGTTTTGTCCCTTCCACTGTGGATTCCCAGGATCTAACTTAGGTTGTCAGGCAAGTGTTTGTTTTTGTTTTCTTTGTTTGAGACAAGGGGTCTCTTATGTTTCCTGGCTGCCCTAGAACTCACTATGTAGACCAGGCTGGCCTACAACTCAGAGACCACCTGCAGAGCTCT
The DNA here is from genome assembly GCA_902168325.1 of Peromyscus nudipes. Taxonomy (NCBI): domain Eukaryota; kingdom Metazoa; phylum Chordata; class Mammalia; order Rodentia; family Cricetidae; genus Peromyscus; species Peromyscus nudipes. The sequence goes on from CABHPH010115271.1 coordinate 1,630, forward strand.
GCCTTCCAAGTGCTGGGATTAAAGGTATGTGCTACCATATAGTTGACTTAACCCATACTTACATTTAATTGATTATATGGAACAAAATCATTTTCTTCAACATTAAATTTCAGTTTTTATTTTCAATATAGCTGACATCAACAAAGCTCTTCTTGCCAAAAGAAAAAGAATAGAAATGTATACTAAAGCTTCTTTCAAAGCCAGTAACCAGAAAATTGAGCAAATTTGGAAAACACAACAAGAGGAAATGTAAGGTTTTAAAAGAGCTACATCTTTATTAATTCTTAGTATGTCCTGGTACAAATCATGTATGGAAAATAGCATCATCTGCTTATTTAGTGAAAATTCTTCAAAGAATTGAGACGTTTCTTAGAAATCAGTGAATATTATTTCTCTTTTTAAATAACTGAGAGGTTATTAAATTATATCCATTATGGAAATATGTTAACTTGAATAAAAGATGTAGATGTTGTAGAAACTTGTGAACTGTGTGAAAAATGTAGAAAAATTCAGTTTTTATGTTGTAAATAATTTACACATTTTAACCAATTTGACTATTTCTTCATACTAAATCTTTACCATGCCAGAATGGGGGGAGAGGCAACCTAAGTGAAATTATTTTTTTATTTTTATTTATTTATTTATATTTTTGGAGATAGGGTTTCCCTGAGTAGCTTTGCGCCTTTCCTGGAACTCACTCTGTAGCCCAGGCTGGCCTTGAACTCACAGAGATCTGACTGCCTCTGCCTCCCAAGTGCTGGGATCAAAGGTGTGCACCGCCACTGCCTGGCAGAAATAATTTAATCTCTTTATCAGAACTATTAGATTCAGTAGGAAAAATGAAAAATTCCTTGGAAATTAAAAGTAAATTTTTCTGGAAAACATAAAATAAAACTTCCTTAGTTTTCAAGAGCTAAAGCATGTGAAAAGACATCTGTTAGGGAAAAAAAATACTGAAGTCAACCTAAATCTTATTTTTAATTTTCTTTTTTTTTTTAAAGATTTATTTATTACGTATACAGCATGTATGACTGCAGACCAGAAGAGGGCACCAGATCTCATTACAGATGGTTGTGAGCCACCATGTGGTTGCTGGGAATTGAACTCAGGACCTATGGAAGAGCTGCCAGTGCTCTTAACCTCTGAGCCATCTCTCCAGCCCCCCTAATTTTCTTATCAAAATATTTAAACTATTGTTTCCTTTTTCTAGCATAAAATATGTGAATTGAATTTGTTTTGAATGGTATTTTCACACTGGTATGAAATTTGACAGGATTCATTGGTGTTTTTTTTTTTTTTTTACAGACAGAAGCTTAACAGTGAATATTCTCAGCAATTTTTGAGTGTGTTGCAGCAGTGGGAACTGGATATGCAGAAATTTGAGGAACAGGGAGAAAAACTAACTGTTAGTATTACAACTGACTTTATATTTAGTCTATTATAATTAAACCTCAAGTAGAAATGAGACCCTGGTCATATTTTATGTCCATAGAACTAAGACAAGTTATATTACCCATTGTTGGCTACATGTTTTAATATTGCCAAATCATAAACCACAGAAGTACAGATGCATACAATATTCCTAAAAGCATTGGTCTTAATAGCTGATATCCTTGCATTTTTAAGTAAAAGAAACTTGTCAATGGATAAAAGGAGAATTACTGGATTTGGGGGGTAAGTTAGCTTTAGACAGTTGAATTGGGGGTGGGGAAGGGTTGCTTATTTTAGTGTCATCTGGGCTCTGCTGCTAAGCCTCCATGAACCTTTAATCTACTAAGTTAATTCTCCCAGGCCTAGACCTACTACAAATTTAGTGACTGCATAGACTGAGACAATCTTTCTGAATATCTTTGCAGAAAATTCACGTGGCAGAACATCATTAATCTAGTTTGGATCATTTGTTCATCCCTAACCAATCAGTGTTTACCTGTCCCCCTCTCCTCCCGCCCCCCCATGAGTGCTGGGGAATGAATCTAGATGCTTTGTGCAGCCTACAAAAACATGCTATCACTGAGCTATAACCCCCATGCAAGAATATGGTTTATGAATATCCAGGTTGTATTATTTCTCTTATCTCCACTGGTGATGGAAGGCAATCCCAGTCATTCTTTTTTTGTTTTGTTTTGTTTTTCTGAAACAGGGTCTCACTGTGTAGTCCTGGCTGGCCTTTAATTTACAGAGCTCCACCTGCCTCTGCTTCTCAAATACTGGGATTAAAGGTGTGACAACCATGACCAGCTGTTTCACTTTTTAAAGATTAAGTGAAACAGCATGTTTATGTGCTGACAGGAATCTAGAGGAAGAAATTTATTTCTGGTATTGCAGATTGAACCTAGGCCCTCAACTGTCCTACCACTACATTATATGTTCTCAGTCCTCTTTTTAACCTTTCATTTTGAGACAAGATCTCACCAAGATACTCAGACTATTTTTTGTACACTATAGCCTATGTAGGACTTCAATTTGTGCCCTCCTGTCTTAGCCTTGAAAGAAGCTAGGGTTATAGGCCTGCACCACCAGGTCTGGCTACAGAGAGAAATTCAATAGTAACAGAAAGGGGGAAATTGCTTAATTCTTGAGAATGGAAAACACATGAAGGTGGACTAAGTACAGTCATCCCTAGAAACAAGAAATAAGAGTATATGAGTACAAGTAGATATAGATAGATGGGTGGTAGATACAAATGGTGATGAAAAACTGTTCTCTTTGGATTCTGTTTTATTTAGTAAGGTCATCAGATAGTGAAAAGTAATACCACCATGTTAGAGTAATTACAGTTGAATTTTACAAGATAGGGATTTATCCAAGTAAATTTGACTAAGAAGGTGGCAAGGTGTATATGCAAAGGAGTATTCTACAACTTAATCTGGGAAATACAGTAAAAGGAAGAATGCAATTTTAGTCCTGAACTAAGATTGAGCTATAGTACTAAAAAGTAAGCCAGAGTAGTAGGCAGGCAGTGGTTGACTATACAATATGCTGGAGAAACCATATGTACAATTAGAGCCTGGATTATAGAAACCTATTTGGAGCCAAATTCTGCTTGAACATAGCTGTGAAACAAATAATTTACTGTTATGTTTCAGTTTCCTCAGCTTTGGATGTAACTGAGGATGAATACCTATGCCAAATAGTTGTAGAGCACTGAGTTCATATATATATGTGTGTGTGTGTGGTATGTACTTAAGGGGCTCAAAATAGTTAATATAGTACACAATTAATATACTTTGTCATTACAGTACTATAGAAAGGTTATACCATTTATAATGGCAAAATCTAGAATATAAGAATGAAAGTGAATGGATTAAGGAGGCTAGAAGACAAAGCCATTGGTGGAGAATAGGTTAAGGAACTAAAAGAACATTTAGAAATCATCTGTGTAAGACATTGAAATTACTAAAAATAAGATAGTCTTGGGGCTGGGGTGTGTATCAGTTGGTAGACTCTAGCATGCACAGAGCCGTGTGTTTGATCCCCAGTACTTCTTAAACCAGGTGTGGTTTTCACTTTCCACTCTGATGACCTTACTCACTAAATAAAACAAAACATGCTTATAATCCTAGCATTTGTGAGGCAGAGGGACCCAGCAGTTCAAGGCCATTTTTGACTACATAGTAAATTTGAGGCCAACTTGAACCCTGCCTCAAAACCTTGAACACTGAGATTTCCTATTCAATCTTTTATGGTGGTATATGCCTGTAATCCCAGCTACTTAGGAGGCTGAGGTAGGAGAGTCAGTCACAAGTTCCAAGTCAGGCTGTGCAACATAGTGAAACCTAGTCTCAAAAAGGGGCTGGAGCAATGGCTTCAGAGGTAAAGAGTTGTTACTGCTCTTGCAGACTAGCAGGGTTTTATTCTCTGCACTCAGATGGTAGCTCATAATTGCCTGTAACTCCAGTTTCAGGGGGTCCAATACCCATATTATACTCAGGCACACAAAATAGTTAGAAATATTTATCCTCATTGATTGATAGGATTATTATAGTGCATATTAGTGGTAAAAAGTACTTAAACCTAGTCATAATAGTTGTTAAAATACTAAAGATATTAACTTTAAACTGTGCCTTTAAGTTTAATATGGAAGTATTTTTTGCTAAATTTAAAAATAAGGCTCTGATAGAGCTCAGAGCTAAGTGTTTGCCTAGCATGCATGAAGCCCACAACAGCAAAAACACTTACCAAATCATTATTACAGGCTTTTTTACATGTGTTTACAGAATCTTTTTCGTCAACAACAGAAGCTTTTTCAGCAGTCTAGAATTGTGCAGAGCCAGAGACTGAAAGCCATCAAACAGCTACATGAGCAGTTCATAAAGGTGAGTCACACATGGTAACATGTTTTTGTTGTGTGTCCTTTTGTCTTTGTGTTTGTTTGAGACAGGGCTCACTACTGGCTGTGTGGACTAGGCTAGCTTCTAACTCACAGAGGTCCTCTTGCTTTTCTTCCCAAGTGCTGGGATTAAAAGAGTGCACCACGAAGCCCTGCTCTCCATATCCTTTTTAATTTTATATTGTTACTATTGTTCTAGAATTCTTACCTCTGCAGTGGTTCATTATGTCTTTAATTTCTGCTATTACATTGTTTATTCGCTGCTTGTACTATTTCACTCTCTTATCACCCTTAGTCTATTAAAACTCTCAACTGATTTCTCTTTCCTTCATTCCCTTCTTCGAGTCTGCCATATATCTTTCTAAAACCTCCTTCCTGAAAATGTGCCTATAGTCTCCTGTTCTAAATTTTTAGGTATTTAGGATTTCCCTTGAAATGATTCAAGCTTCACAAATTATACATGTCTATTTGTTGCTAGAGTTTTCCTGCCTGGCCCACAGTCAGGACAAATCTCTGTCACCCGCCAGTCCCACAGCCGCTCAGACCCAACCAAGTAAACACAGAGACTTATATTGCTTACAAACTGTATGGCCGTGGCAGGCTTCTTGCTAACTGTTCTTATATCTTAAATTAATCCATTTCTATAAATCTATACCTTGCCACATGGCTTGTGGCTTACCGGCATCTTCACACGCTGTTTGTCATGGTGGCGGCTGGCAGTGTCTCCTCAGCCTTCCACTTCCCAGAATTCTCTCCTCCTTGTCCCGCCTATACTTCTTCCTGCCTGACCACTGGCCAATCAGTGTTTTATTTATTGACCAATAAGCAACATGTTTGACATACAGACCATCCCACAGCATCTATTACTCCAAACTCTCTACATAATTGCTTTCTCTGAATCCATAGACTTATGTATTTCCATGCTTCAGTTATACTATTGCTATAGAATATTTTAAGCTCCCTTTTAATTAATGAAATAATGTACCTTCTGTCACTAAGTACGAATATTTGTGCATTCCACTGTAAAGCTATAGGAGTTGCATTTCCATTCTTGTTTTTATAACTTATAAAGTTACGTTATTCTTGTTTACATAATTTTTCTGATTGAAACAAGCATGTATTACCTTTTTTTTAGTTTCTATACAGAATGTAGTACATTTTACACATTAGGCAACTATTTGTTGAATGAATATTAAAAAATTTTAAACTTTTTAGCTAGGTGTTATTGCACATTCCTCTAATTCCAGTAGAGGAGAGCCTGAGGCAGGATTAGAGAATTTGAGGTGAGCCTTGCCTATATGATGAGATCCTGTCTAGAAAAACAAAATACTAAGGCAGAGTTCAATTTCCAGGACCCATATGGCAGAAGGAGAGAACCCAGTACCCACAAGTTGTCCTCTACATATAGTGGCTCATATATGTGTGACACACACACATATACTCTGAATGAATGGAAATTAATAAACAATTCTTAAAATAATCTAATAATTTTTTATAACTTGAGAAATGACTTCATACTACAGATATTTTATTCTCTTTTGTGAGTTCCAGTCACATTGAGTCTTAGTCACAATAAGTAGATTATACCCAGATGTTTAAGAAACTTAACAGAAATTTTGAAAACGGTCTTATCACTGTTTCTACTGTTTCTATTCCTGGATTTTGTTTTCTTCTTTTGAGACAGGATCCTATGTTGCCCAGACTAGCCTCAAATTCTCAGTTTTCCCATCTTGTGTAGCTCCCTCCTCCAATTTTCTTTTTATCACCTTGACCTTAATATTTGATTAAACTGTTGTTTAGGGCAAAGATGCTACTATTGTACTTTATATAACTGCAGTTGATTTATGTGTGATATATTTTACTTGTTTATAGTGGGAAACTTGGTCTATAGGAGTTAATTAGACTGCTGTGGTAAATAATGAGCATTATTTGAATAATTAAAAGGTTTTTAACTTTTGAAAATTTTACAATTTTGAACCTGTGATTGAAAATTACAGTTTATAACCAAAGTGGCCTTTTTGTGTTTTAGAGTTTGGAGGATGTGGAGAAAAATAATGATAATCTATTTACTGGCACACAAAGTGAACTTAAAAAAGAAATGGCTATGTTGCAAAAAAAAGTTATGATGGAGACTGTAAGTTCTATTTTAAATTGTAAAAATATGGATTAATGGAGGCACTGAAATGTTTTATTTGCTGAAATTTTTATAACATTTAACTAAAAATTAAACGTTTCATATCTCCTTTCATGAAACAGCAGCAGCAAGAGATGGCAAATGTTCGAAAGTCTCTTCAGTCCATGTTATTCTGATGAGTCTTTGAAGAAAGAACTTGAACCTATGTAATATGATACAATTAAAACATTAGCCATGACATGCCTTTAGAAATTATAGTTTAAACTATAACATCCGTAATCGTTAGCTTGTTTAAGTGGAATACTTTTGTTCCTGTTAACTTCTAAATAAACCTAAACAGCTGTGTAAGTAGCAGTTATTTCAATGTCCACTACTGTCACAATAAAAATGATTTAAATTTAACGTTTGGTTTCAGTGTATCTCTTAACAGTTCTAAGGTACAAAGTTCCAAGAATGGATGGTTGTTTTGTTTCTAAGAAACGGTCTAACCCTCTTGCCCAGATTCGTCTTAAACTTTTGGGAGTAAGTGATCCTTATACCTCAGCCTCTCAAGTAGCAGGAACAAGTGCATGCCACTACTCCTGGCTTACACTGTTCTCCTTTAAGGAAAAAAACCCACAGAATCTGTTTTATGTGTACATATTTTTGTTTACTAAAACAATAGATTGCCAATTCTAAAAAACGAATCTAATATACAGTTTATTAAAAAGAACTTTAGTGTGTCTTGGAATAAATTATAAATGCTAAAATCATTAATACACCTGAAAATATAAGTAGTAGTTTTTAATACATATATTTATGAATATTTCATAATATTCAAAGGTCAACAAGATACTATTTAATTGGGCTGGTCTGTACTTAAATGACACATGCCCTTAGTAATGATTAAGAGCATTATCACAAACACAGCTAAAGTTATTTATGGTCTAAGTATTTCATATCTGTTTTCAAATATGAATTACTTAGTTGCCTTTTCTATTGTAACATTCAGTAAATATACTGAAGCTTGATTTCACATTCATTTCCAAACTTCAACTTTTTAACTTTTAAAATAGGCATTTATACAGAGAAACTTAAACTCAATTTCATACATGTTGAATTGCTTCAACATTTCTTTGAAGTCAGTTAAACTTACTAGTTTTGCTGAAACTGCCTTCAATGAATCATTCAGAACAACAAAACATCCCATTTGAAGGAAAGCAACAATCTATTTTTGTTCATAACCCACCCTTTTAAACAGTCCATATTAACACTATCTTTTCATCTTCTAGGAAGCAATTACCCTTCTACCATTAGCTTTGACATTAAAAGGACAGTTCAATTCTTTATAAATACTTTTTTTGGGGGGTGGACACACAGTGTTGCTGGTGGATCAAGCCAGGGCCTCACCCATGCTAAGCATTCATTCTTCCACTTAGCTATGTCTGCAACATGGAATATAAACCTTAAGTATCATTCAAACTTTTAAGATCTTTCAGAAGTTTACCAGGCGTTAGAGAGGCAAAGTAAGTACTTCAGAGTGTTTTCTCTGTATTCACATATTTTTACCTTTTGAGAAATATATACTTAAAAAAAATCTTTTCTTGCTTGGAATACTTAAAGTACATGTGTATTTGATTATTTCATCATATGGCATATAGCCTATGGAACTTTTGTATGAAATTAGAAATAAGGTCATATGGGTCATAAGGTCTGAAGAGTGTTAAGATAATTCTAATATTTATAAAGAAAATCTTAAGCATTTTTCAACTAGAATAGAAAAAACAATCAGTACCTAATGTGTTTAGTGTTGAATAAATGACACTTGTTTTTTTCTGAGTTACTAATTTCCTGTCAATTATTTTAGCTACTTTTTGTCTTCCTTTGGGGACTTAAGGTCCATTTTTTTCATGGAAGTGAAATTTTTTTACTTGGACTACTAAGGCACAAGGTTACCCTCAAAGGTTCACATTATGCCGAACTGATACAACAGATTCCTTTTACTAAGTACAAATTACAACAAAATTCCCATAACCACTGTTTTAAATTCTAGATAGTAGACTCAAGTATATCTTTCTATAATTAGCGTACCTCTTTTAAACAATGGCTGTTATATAAAAATATTTCTCAGTGTATCACTTGACTCAATTATAATATTATTGTTATATACTTAGTATTTGAGCTCACTTTTCAACTTTCATCAATCAAATGTCACTGCCAAAAAGTCTAGAACTATTTTTAAGTTCTGAATATTTGTATAATCCTTTGGTGTCAAAACCCCAAGTCTGATAGGTATTTTGTAGACACAGTGCTTATTTAAATTATTGGGGTTCAATTTCTTATTGTCCTTAGTATTCAAATTTATTTTATGTTCTTGTTTCTAATACAGACATTATATTATACTGATGTCAGTGATAAAATATGTTAATAAGAGGGATTCATTACTGACAGACATAATGGAAACTACTAGATTTATGTTTTACATTTAAACATAACCTTATAGATAATATACTAGCCTCCTGCATAGGGGGATTTCCTTCACACATAGGTTCCCCTAACTGCTCCTCCTCTTTTCCTTGGGCTACTAGTCAGTCAATATGCTTGTGAACCTGTTCAGGTGCTTGTTGATATGAAGTCTTGAAGATTTTTAGATGAAGGTGTCTTGAAATTTGCAGGCACAAAGAACTAAAGTATATCATCATATCAAATGAAGAAATGACCTTTGGAAGCAAAAAAGAAAATATAAAATGGGTTATGGTTCATCTTTTCTAAAAATACAATTTTTCTATCAGCCCCAACTCCCATCTCAAATGTCCTTAAAATTGCTAACTGAAAATATTGTATTTTAGAGTACTCTTTATACCTCTCATACTTAAATCTTACATCCTTAGTGGGTTGCTTTTTAAACAGAGTCTTGCTATATAGTCCTGGTTGGCCTTTTAGTCATTAGCCCAGGCTGGCCTTTAACTCATGTCACCTCTCTTGCCTCAGTTTCCCAAGTGCTGGGATTACAGGCATGTGCCACAATGTCTAGATATTCTGGGTATTATAGAAATTGAAACACAAGTAAAAAGACTAAAGTACAAATGCTCAAAAGTAGAAGAACATAAGTTGTTTTTCATATAATTTCAGTGGCTGCCCTTTAAGCAACCGCTGTCCTAATCTGCAGCTACCAGCAGTGGTTAGACCGAAAGGGCAGCAGCTACTACTACGGGAATTCTGTTCCCTCAGGTACTGCCCTCTCAAGGCCACTAAAGGAAACTAAATCCCTACCCCTTTAAAGGACTCAGGATTTAAAGGCTGAGTGAAATTCTGCTAGCTAACCTTTTCTCCTTGCTTGCGTCTCCCAAAAAACCAGCATCCTTCTGCTCCACCCCCACTTAAGAACCCTAGCTACACATGGTTCCTCCTACCATTTCCTATCAGCTAACTGCTGATTCAGCCTCCTGACCGTAGGTTAATTTTACTTAAACAAATGTGACACATCTTTGCGTCATTAAGCAAATATTCCACAGCATAAACAAATGTAACACATCCTAAATTAATATTCCACCACACTATCTTCTGACTCTACACTCTCCCAACTTTATGCCATTCAATGAAGCCACAAATTTCCTATTAGAATGGGCTGTTCACATATTTTTATTCCTCTGATATTTAAGAACCTAAAAGGCCTAGAAAGGAGACTGTAGTCAAAGGAAGCATACATCAAGTTCCGCTGTATTAAAAAATGAAAAGGCACTGATACTGCCTAGAAATTAAGAGTCAAATACTTTCCTTCAGAAAATAAAGCCTAGAAAAAGCTTTTAGGAATGGAATTCTCACCCACAGGAAAAGCTCCTTTTTATTTACTTGGAAAATTCTATCATGCTCTTTATATCTCTGAAAGCTTTCCTCTAAAGATACCATGGACCATAGATGTTCTGTTTGACCCATGTTTTGTGTATCTGAATTGTCTTTCACATAGTGTTTTTAAAGAAAAAAGTTAACATTTTTAGTTCATCAGACTGCTCTATCGTTGGTGTAAATCAGGCCAATTACTATTACAAATAGGTGCTAGATGGTGGTGGTGCACACTTTTGATCCTAGCACTTGGGAGGCAGGGGCATGTGGATCTCTTGAGTTTGAGGCCAGCCTGGTCTACAGAGCGAGTTCTAGAACAGCCAGGGCTACACAGAGAAACCCTGTCTCAAAAAAACAAAACAACAAAAAATAGGTGTTTGATTTTTTTTTCCCCCATTTTTGGGGGAGATTCTGGCCATATTCAAGGTTGCTTACCTCAAACATAAGCTAGTCTTCAAATCTTATCCTGAGACACGTGGTACTATCTGTTCTGTTTCTCCAACACTAAGTGCTAACACCAACCCCATCCAATTGGCTTGTTACCTGATAGAAGCTGGGGATAACTTTAATAAGCCTAAGTAAAGTTGGAAAGTCGTGGGCAAAGTGGAATTTTTTTTTTTTTTTGGTTTTGGTTTTTTGAGACAGGGTTCCTCTGTGTAGCTTTGCGCCTTTCCTGGAGCTCACTTGGTAGCCCAGGCTGGCCTCGAACTCACAGAGATCCACCTGCCTCTGCCTCCCGAGTGCTGGGATTAAAGGCGTGCGCCACCAACGCCCGGCGAATGTTTTTTTAAATGTCTGTTCTGATTTGGGGGAAAGAAAAGAGTTATCTTTAGGTACACAGCTGTATTTCCATGATCCCTAGATACATACAGAGATACTGACTATATATCATACATAAATATATAGTCTCACTGAAATGGTTTTTAAACTTTGAGCCGGCATATTAAAAGTTCAAATGTGGGCTGGAGAGATGGCTCAGAGGTTAAGAGCACTGACTGCTCTTCCAGAGGTCCTGAGTTCAATTCCCAGCACCCACATGGTGGCTCACACCCATCTGTAATGAGATCTAGTGCCCTCTTCTGGCCTGCAGGCATACATGCTGTATACATAATAAATAAATAAATCTTAAAGAAAAAAAAAAAAGCTCAAATGTACTTACCATTGCTATCCATAGAACAACATATTCATCTACAAAATTATTAAAGTATTGGTCTAAAAACAAAAGACCAGGACCAACAAAGACAGTATCTTGAAGATAGAGTTCACTTTTCGTCATGTGAGCTATCTATAAAAAAGCAAATAAAGTAATTTCACTATTAAGTTTTAAATGTTTTTGCTCTAATTTTCAGGACACATTTATGACATTAACTCACTATTAAGACAAGTCTATTTCATCTTATATTTGATAAAGGAATATTGAATGTACATCTCAAGTTCATGAGCAGATAGCTTATTAAAAGTCCTAATATTTAAGTTCCTTGATATCAGAAAGTTATAATTGACTATTATTGAGGAACAAAGGAGTTGACTATACTATTAACTCATAGTTTTACCTGGAACACAAACAACTATTTGTTGTAAAGGAAAACCAACATTTTGTAAGAAATTGTTTCCAGCTTTGTGGAAGGCTATAATATTTATATATCATGAATCATAAAAAAATTTCTTACCACCAATTTTTGTGCAACTTTAGCAAAGACACATCCGAACATTAAGGTATAAAGGCAAGGGTGTTTTTCAAACACATTTGTTGCAGACTTTTTATAGATCATTATTGCCAATATAATGATTAATCCTATGTGGAGTCCGGGTGACAAGACACTGGTACCCTAAGGGATAAAAGCAAAATACTTAATCACCACATTTTAACACTGCATATATTACATGGCAAACATTTTCATTTTCTGTTTTATTATAAGGATTCTAGACTAAAAACTTTATTTTGAAACTTTGTTCTTAATTTCTTCAAAAATGAAAATGTCATCAAAAGGTAGTATAAAGTATAACTGATAATAAATGTAGATCTGTGAATACAGAAAAAAGATATATAACAGCAGATCATAATGTTCCACAAAAACCATGTTGAAAAGCACCAATAAATTCTCAAAGGTTAGCAGAGAAAACACCTCAAAAAATGAGTCTTTATAAGCAGATCAGAATCTGCACATCTAAATGAATTTTATAATTTGCTTTTGAATTATAAATGATACACTAAAATTTAAGAATCAATTATGGGAGACTTTTGAAACTGTCTTGAGAGCCAATTTACAAGTGATGGGAAGATGAGAATTCCTGTGACTAAAAATACTGTATCTCCTATTTATTACTCTTGGTAATTAAATCTTGTTCTAGCTGGTAAGTGTGAAGTTGGTCTGGTCTACACAGCAAGTTTCTGGACTTCCAGGGTTACACAGAGAGACCCTGCCTCAAGAAAACAAACAAAAAATTAAACCTTGTTTTAAATCAATAAATCCTTTAAGGACAGAAATTTTAGAGTCATAGAATACAACAGTTTAAAGTAATTCTTAAAAGCCATTCTAATAGTTTTGTTATAAAATGTCATCATTTGAGTAAGTACTATCTTCTTATGGTCAACTATCTTGAAGATATTATTAGACTTTTAAAAAATGGAGATATCACATTTAAAAGTATCCAAAATTCTGTCTTTATTTTCCTTAAAAGTACTGACTTTTTAAAACAAATACGAATAAATCTACAAATTATGATAGCATAAGCAAAGTATAAAGAACACAAAGACAGGCATAAGTACTCAAGAAATGAGGTTAAAATTTAAACAAAATCATCAGAGTACCTTTAAGTAAATTTCAGTAAAATGTCAATACAAATTTATAAGTAATAAATTCTCCCATCTATGACCTTTGACCTTGGGCACCTTTCCTATCATTCAATCAAGATCCCATGCTCCAATCTCCTTGATGCTGGCTTGATCAAGGCACAAAATGCAAGAAAATGAATGGCACTGATGATGACTATGGTTATTATGTGCAACAATAAAATACTACAAGAAAGAAAAATGCTTTAAATCTAAGCTGCTTTTAAAATGCTTTTGTGTTATGGGTCTAAAATGAACTCTTCAAGGTAACTGGTTTCTTTCTCCATTCTTGAGTTTGAGGTATTTGGATATCTTTATAATGAAAATTTATTATATATTAATATTGAAAGATGATGAAAATAATGTCTTACTGCAATAGTAGATCCATTCTTGCCAACACCACCATGGAGGATCACATGGAAATAATTTGAACAGGAAAATATTGCTCCACCTACTACTCCAAGAACTGGAAAGATCTTCAGTTTTATTTCTAGAATAGGTATCTTTAGGGGTAGAGGAAACAAACAAATCATTAAGAAAACTGAGTTTCTCTCCCTACTAAATAGAAAGAAACAGACATGGTCGTGTACAATAGGCTATCCTTTTTCACAAAATCAAACCTCAGCTTCTGCAATAAGAACTGGAACTTTTCTAGGATTGCTTTACTAACTGAAAAACAAATCCACAAATCAGTTCAGTCTGTGTAGAGGATCATAATCAAATAGTTCATTTCACAAGCCTTATCTGACTTCAACATGAAAAAGGATAGTTCACTGCAATTCAGCAGCTTCTAAAAGGCAGCATCACAGAAAAGGCAGACACAGCGGTCTGCACTCCACATGTGATGAATACCATGTGTGCATGCAAAAAACTGTGTAGTTAAAATATCCAGGATTAAACCTCCAGCAATATATTTACCTGTTGGTCACCTGTTGCTCAAGACAACTTCCAAAGGCAGCAAAGGATTTAAAAACAGTAACAATGAATTGCTAGGTGCTATAGCTAGTGTATTTTGAAAATAGACTTCGAGAGATGATACCAAAATCTATGGACACTATAGGTTAACAACTAAATGTAGAAAGTCGTCAAGTATCATAATTTGTGAGACCAAGGTGTGTTTTCTCCTCATGCTATTGCCAAAAAACCTTGAATGAAACAAATTTAAGATTCATTTACAAACTGAAGCCACCCACACCTGACTTAGTGACTAGAACTGTCAGCTGCTTCTTGGTCCACGATCAGCATCCAGTGGATTCAGTTCAACAGTAGAATATCCTTGATTGTATTGTTCAGATGGGAAGGAGTCAGAATGTCTTGAGGAAAGTATGACTACTTGAGAGTACACTGAAAGTCTGTGTCTGAGCTTGCAGATGTGAAGTAACTGAAGATCTGAAATAGTTAAGTGTCACAGGGAACCTTTCCATTGGTTTTTGTTTGTTTGTTTGTTTGTTTGTTTGTTTTGGTTTTTCGAGACAGGGTTTCTCTGTGTAGCTTTGCGCCTTTCCTGGAACTCACTTGGTAGCCCAGGCTGGCCTCGAACTCACAGAGATCCGCCTGCCTCTGCCTCCCAAGTGCTGGGATTAAAGGCGTGCGCCACCACCGCCTGGCTCCATTGTTTTTAAGTAAGACTTGATTTTTAAAAACGTGTGTGTGTGTGTGTGTGTGTGTGTGTGTGTGTTATGTATATGCATTGAAGCAGAGGATATTTAGGGACAAATTTCAAATAAATTTTACTAATTGTTTTAAAAATATTTGTTTTATGTGATAAATTTTGCCCTAGAAAAGGTAGTTTCAAGAGATTTTCTCTCTCTTTTGTACTAGGAAAATAGGGACATTTTCTACGCAATAAAACATTCATTACAAAAAAAAAGTCATGTAAATAGAGTATATAGGATATTAATATTATCAAATGAAAGACAAAGCTTACAAAAGAGAATGAATTAATTATAACTCCAAGGATTTCTAAAGACAGTCAACAATCTGCTATCTTTCTATGTACATAAAAAGCACTTAAATGTAAATTTAAACATTTAGATTTACCGTATAGTCCCACATTGTTGCTCCTCCAAATGTAGACAATATAAAGATGATCACTAAAGCTACCTGAATCTCAGTTACATCCACTCTACAGAGGAAGAACAAAGAGCAGGTAAGTGTCTGTAAACAAAGTTCTTGAACATGAACTGAGTTATCACACGCTCTATGGCACAGATGCAAAGAAATCATATAGACCTGGTTGGTTTTCAGTTTTTACGCCCATCTCTGAATTCTTTATCAGCTGACTGTGCTAGGTAGAAAAGAACATTTGTTCTCACACAGGTAAATACCAGTAGAGGCAGACAAAAATTACCGTATAACATGTATCAGATTGCAAGAAGTTACTGAAACTACAGAAACAAGACTTATTCTCTACTTGATGTACTTGTGTGGTTTGAATTTTTCAAAGAAGTGTTATTCTTAAAAATCACAAAAGACTCATAAAATACATAAATAATCATTATGACTTAAGGAAAATTATTATTATTGTTGTTGTTATGGTAAGTATGACATGTAAGTGCAGGAGCATGTGGAGGTCATAGGACAACCTTAGGCGTTGGGCCTCACCTTGCATCCTTTTGGAAACCAGTCTCTCTGTTATCTGCTGCTGCACATGCCAGGCTAGAGAGCCTGCAGGTTTCTGGGGTTCTCCTCTCTTCATCTCCCATCTAGCCATGGAAGCACTGTGATTACAGACAGCTGCTGCTGTGCCTGGCTTGATGTGGGACCTGGGTATTTGAACTCACACCCTCATACTTGCGCAACAAGCCCTTTACCCACCGAGCCACATCCCCAGTCCTAAGGCAAATTCCTCCTCCTCCTCTTCTTGGTGATCAGGGTTCATTACATTTTTAAATCCAATTATTT
Organism: Peromyscus nudipes; assembly: GCA_902168325.1. NCBI lineage: Eukaryota > Metazoa > Chordata > Mammalia > Rodentia > Cricetidae > Peromyscus > Peromyscus nudipes. Next base: position 17,653 of record CABHPH010115271.1, read on the forward strand.
TGTGTGTGTGTGTGTGTGTGTGTGTGTGTGTGTGTGTGTGTGTGTGTAGGTGTAGGTGTGTAGTGTGTAGTGTATGCTTGTATGTGCCATGGAAATCAGAAAACCACCTGAGGAAGTTGGTTCTGTCTACCATGTATGTCCCAGAAATCAAACCCATGTTATCAGGCTTGGCAGCAATTACCTTTATCCACTAAGCCATCTTGTCTGTCCTATTTTTTTTAATTTATTTTATTTTTTGTGTACGGGTGTTTTGCCTTCATAATATGCACCATATGTTTGCCTTGTGCCCATGAAGGCCAGAAGAGAGTGTCAGGTCCCTTGGAACTAGAGTTACAAATTTTTGTGAACTGCCAAGCAGGCGCTGGAAACCAACCTGAATCCTCTGGAAGAGCAGCCAGTGCTCTTAACTGCTGAACCATCTCTCCAGCCTCACTTAAGGCAAATTCTTAAACATTTAAGTTAATTTCACTAATGAAGTAGAGAGAATTCTAACAGTTTCCCTTATTAAGTTACCAATGCCATAGCTTTTTGGTTTCTACAGACATATTTTTGCCTCATATATAGTCATGTTTCAATTTCTCTCAAACAAAGGCACTAATCAAGCAACATGAGTCCCTCTGGTATATGCTCCAAACTGTAGAACCCTCTCTGCTCTCAGGAAGAAGGTCAGGGACTGGGAAATTAGTCTATGTTGGTAATTCCCCCTCTCTGCAGATGCGCTCTTTAACTTACTGTAGTCCAGCCTTTGGCCCCATTACTCTACTGAAATCGTTTAAACAAATGGATTGTTTTTCCAGTGTGGGGGACTGAATCCACGTCCTTACACACGCTAGGCACTGGGCTACATCCCCAAGTGACTTTCGATTACTCAACGATTCAATTTTAGCAATTATCTTACATAACCTGTTTACAATGTTTAAGATGAGACTCATTCCCTCCTTTTTGAACTGCTTTGCTGGATTCTGATTCTGTGTTCTGCTGTGACATTTTGACCTTGCTAGGTCTCTTCTCAGGCTCCCTTCTAGAACTCAGCTTCTCAACTATGGTTGTAAACCCACATGGGGCTGCCGAAAAAAATCGGCAACAGTATAAAGCTTCTGGAAGTTCTGCAACAAATAATTCAAAATCAACAAGTGATGACTCTAGGGTATTTCTGCTGTGCTCACCCAGGGTGCCTTACAGGACTTCACTGAAGCCTTGGTTCTGAACCCCAACATGCACACATGGCGCTGCACATGCCACATGGTGCTGCACATGCCACATGGTGCTAATAGACACCACCTGAATGCCTTGTTCAGATTCAGGACTTCTGTACATTATAATTCACAGTACTTTTTATTGCACATAGGACGTTTCCTGCTTTTATAGAAACACAAGCAGTTTAATTACGAAAAATAGGCAATAGTTTGTTCTAATCATTTCTCAGCATGTAAGTATCAAAGCAATGACTGTGTTGTGTTGGAATACACAACTTTAAACATTTCTGTTTGAGTTACTGACTTGAGTCTCTCAACAGGGCATTAGATGAAGCTTGGTTTAGGATTATGAAAGAATTTTCAGTTGTCTTAGTCAATTTTCTATTGCTGTAAAGAGACACCATATCATAGCAAATCTTACAAAGAAAAACATTTAATTGGGGCTGGCTTAGAGTTTCAGAGGTTTAGTCTATTATCATGTTAGTGGGAAGCATGGCAAATACGTAGGCAGAACCAGTGCTGGAGAGGGCGGGAGTTGAGAGTTCGACATCTGGATTGGCAGGCAGCAGCAACACAGAAACACTGGCCTGACTTGAGCATTTGAAATCCCAAAGCCCACACCCAGTGACACACTTCCTCCAAAGAGGCCACACCTACACCAACAAGGCCACACCACCTCCTAATCCCTTCAAACAGTGCCACTCCCTGGTGACCAAACATTCAAATCTAGAAGCCTATGGAGGTATTCTTATTCAAACCACCATAATCCACTCCTGACCCCCACAGGCTTGTAGTCATCATAATGCAAAAATGCATTCAGTTCAACTCCAAAAGTCCCCATAGTCTGTTATAGTCTCAACGCAGTTTAAAAGTCCAAAGTTCAAAGTCTCTTCTGAGACTCATGACAACCTCTTAACTGTAATCCCCTATAAAATTAAAATAAAAAAGCAGATCACATACTTCCAACATACAATCGCACAGAATATACATTACCATTTCACAAAGGAGGAAAGGGAACAAGCAGAAATACTGAACCAAAGCAAGACCTAAAACTAGCTGGGCAAACTCCAAACTCTGTATCTCCATGTCTGATGTCAAAATGCTCTTCAGATCTCCAACTCCTTTCAGCTTTATTGACTGTAAAACACACTTCTCTCGAGTGGTTCCACTCCCTGTTAGCAGCTCTCCTTGGCAAGTATCCGACAACTCTGGCATCTTCAACATCTTGGGGTCTCCAATACAATCCAGGCTCCACCTGCAGAGATTTCATGCAATGGCCTCTCTGAGCCTCCACACAGATTACCTCTAGTCTCAGGAGCTTTCCTTAGCCACAGAAGAAGTTTCTACAACCCCTTTCTTGTATCCTTGACTCTAAAGCCAGGACCAAGTGGCTGAAGCTGCCAAGTTCTGCTTGCTGGGGCTGGAACATGGCCCTTAGTTCAATTTACATCTCCACCAACTTTCTCTTTTTGATGTTTCCTTCACTGCCTAAGCTTGGCTGTCCTGAAACTGGATCTGTAGACCAGGTTGGTATTGAGATCCACATGTCTCAGCCTCCCCAGTGCTGGGATTAAGGCTTGTACCACCATGCCTGGCCCTAAGCTTTTTTTTTTTTTTAAATTTCTTTCCACAAGTTGGAAACTTAGCTGGGTGAGGTCTTGCCCTGAAATCACCAATCCCTTTATTCCATTTAGCATCAGACATTTCTTCAAATGTTTTATCTCCTTGAGCACTGAACTTAGCTCTATTGTGCTTCCTGGTGCCCCTTCTCTCCTCAAACTGTGCATTTTATATTTTTCCTTGCTCAACTTGCTCCTCTTTGTTATAGATTTGCATAAGAATGTCCACTAAAAACCAAGCAACACAGTCAATACTAGGCTGTTTTGAAATCCCTGCCAATGCCATTAATCTAAAACACTTCAATTTTGCCTCAGGTAGACTCTTCAGACGTGGGCAAAAAGCAGCTACATTCTTCACCAAAACATCACAAGAACGATCTCTACGCCACTTATTAATATTCTTCTCTGAAACCTCTCTGGTCAGGCCATTATAATCTACATTGCTCCCAGCACCATGGTCTTCCCTGCTCCTACTAATACAGCCCATTAAGTACCACTTAAAGCATTCAGCTGCTTTCCTAATCCAAACTCCCAGAGTCCACATTCTGCCAACAAGCAACGTGGTCAGGGCTGTCACAACACCCCCCCACTCCTGGTACCAACTTCTGTATTAGCCAGTGTTCTATTACTATGAAGAGACACCACGACCAGGGCAAGTTCCACAAAGGAAAACACTTAATTGGGGCTCACTTACAGGTTCAGAGGTTTAGTCCATTATCATAATGGCAGGTCATGGCAGCATGCAGGCAGACATGGTGCTGGAGAGGCAGCTGTGAGTTTTACATTCAGATCAGGAGGCAACAGCAAGAGAAAGAGACACTGGGCCTGGCTTGAGCATTTGAAACCCAAATGTCTACCCCTAGTGATACACTTCCTCCAACAAGGCCACACCTCCTAATCTCTTCAAACAGTGCCACTCCTTGATGACCAAGCATTCCAATTTGAGAGCCTTAGGAGGCTACTGTTACTCAAACCAGTACACCAGTCATTTGTATATGGCCTTAAATATACTACTGGCATTTTGTATTATGTATTTATGTAAACTGACAAAAAAAAAAAAACCAAATAAATGATTGACTCTGAAAATGTTTAAGATGCTCTATGTCCTTCAATATCAAATATCCAGTCAAGATTTATTCTTTAGGTAAAAATAAATGAGCACATCCAACTCATTAGAATGCTAATCTGCTTTTGTCTTTATTGTTTTACTTTATGTCTGGGTGTCTTGTCTGCACACATGTGTCTGTGCACCGCTTACATGCCTGGTGCCTGTGGAGGGCGCTGATCCCCTGGAACTGGAGTTGCAGACAGCTATGAGTTGTCATGTGGGAACCAACCCAGGTGTGAGCCATCTCTCCAATCCCATTGCTTTTCTTTTTAATAAACCATAAATTTTTAGCCGGGCGAGGCCAGCCTGGGCTACCAAGTGAGCTCCAGGAAAGGCGCAAAGCTACACAGAGAAACCCTGTCTCGAAAAACCAAAAAAAAAAAAAAAATCATAAATTTTTATGTAGCTGTTTTATAATAAAATTTCTTATGATTTGTTACCAGTCAATGTTTGAGTACCCATTTTATAAGCCTATATATATCCATATTACACATAGTCATTTCTCAGGAATAAAGGGGTTATGAGTAGAAAAAGAGCTTAAGCAGCCTGTTCTAGAGCATTCTTCATTCATATCTTTTTTTTTCAGATTTATTTATTTATTATGTATACAGCATATATGCCTGCAGGCCAGAAGAGGGCACCAGATCTCATTACAGATGGTTGTGAGCCACCATGTGGTTGCTGGGAATTGAACTCAGGACCTCTGGAAGAGCAGTCAGTGCTCTTAACCTCTGAGCCATCTCTCCAGCCCTCATTCATATCTTAAAACACTAGTTCCAGAATTTTATTTGCAATTTTATATCTTCTGAACAATTTTGTCTCTATTTAAGGCTATCATCTTACATGCTAAATCCGTATCTCCAATCTGCATCTTTTTCCCTTGAATTCCAAATTTTTATATCTCTCTACCTACTTTACATCTTTGCTTAGATACGAGAGGAATAATAATTTCTTAGCAAATATAATAAATGTAGGGATTCAGTTTTTAAAAATGATATGGAAGAAAATTTCTCAACTGTGTTATTTGGGGTGCAATTAAAAGAATGAAAGGACTTACTCTTAACACACAAAAGAAAAATCTGAATAATAACATTCAGTATTTGCAACATCAATGGCGAGCAAACCCAAACTTCCAGACTACCTGGAGAAACGGCTGCAAAGGTAAACTCACTAAGGAGGAGAAATACTAACGTTTGCTAAAGACCTTATGTGTTATACAACCTATAAATTATTTCACACTGTTCTTTAGTTTTGAGTTTTTTCTTTGTATCAGAACAGTTGACGAGCCTAGAAAAACGACCTTGGCGTCAACACTCTTACATACAGCACTCATGACTCATTATCAGTGTGGCAATATTTCAGTAACAATAACAGAATTATATGTGACCTGTCCGTAACTCTTAAGGGTTTTAACTAGTGACCAGAAGCAGCTAGAAAAGTGGGTAGACGTTACAGAATGAACTTTCATTAGATGGAAGTAAAGAGCACATATGAGAACTGAACTTCACCACAAGTTTTAACTAAAATTATGTTGCCCCAGGCATCTTCTCACGTCTGCTCCCCAGCCCTTAGAAGGCCAGCACTGCCACCATGCCCGGCTTTTTACTGTGTGCGTTCTGGAGGATGAACTCAGGTCTTCGTGTTTACATGGCAAGCACTTTACCAACTGACACACATCTCCAACCCTATTATAATTCTTGAGACCAGAAAAAAAAAATCTGCAGGGGGGTGGGGGGGTAGGTTGGCGCACGCCTTTAATCCCAGCACTCGGGAGGCAGAGCCAGGTGGATCTCTGTGAGTTCGAGGCCAGCCTGGTCTACAGAGAGAGATCCAGGACAGGCACCAAAACTACACAGAGAAACCCTGTCTTGAAAAACCAAAAAGAAAAAAGAATCTGAAAGGATTATTAAAATTGACAAAATTATGAAGTTTATGAGAAGGGAAGGAGTGAAATCAGCAAATCCTCAGCAGACAGAGCAGCATTTGTCTGCACTCTTCTCTGGTGTCTCAGGAGGAGCCTCCCAAGAGAGCATCTGTCTGTATACTCTTCTCTGGTATCTGAAGAGGAGCCTCTCAAGTCATATGTAATGGGCAATGTGCAGCTCTAGCATCTATAGGATATGTTCTCATGTGAGCTCACCTGTTTCCCACAGCTGAGTCTCTAGATCATCTGTTGTTGGTGACTGTAATCAAGGGGGTCCCTCTATCTGGGTAGATGATAATTTGACAAAAAAAAAAAATTATCCTTATCTGGGCATGGTAGCACATCCTTTATCCCAGTACTTAGTAGAGGCAATTGGATCTCTATGAGTGTGAGGCCAGCCTGGTCCACTTAGTTAATTCCAGGCCAGTCAGGGTTACATATAAAAACCGTATCGAAGGAATTTTTTTGTTTTGTTTAAAATTCCTTAAACTCAGCAACAACAACAATCCTTCCATTTAACATCATATTATTTATGGCCAAATAAAATAATGGTACTTATTTTATTTTACTCTATCCTAACCTTGAACTAGGAAGTCTGAGAAAGTTAGAAGAAAAAAAAAATGTTGTCAAATAATACAACTATAAGACACAGGATACCAGACAGCTCTGCGTGTAGCACAGAAGGACATTCCAATAAATTAGAAGAGTCTTTTGTTTTGTTTTGTTTTTTCGAGACAGGGTTTCTCTGTGTAGTTTTGGTGCCTGTCCTGGACATTGCTCTGTAGACCAGGCTGGCCTCGAACTCACAGAGATCCGCCTGGCTCTGCCTCCCGAGTGCTGGGATTAAAGGTGTGCATCACCACTGCCGGTCAATTAGAAGAGTTTTAATTACTGAACAGAGCTTGTCTTCTTTAAGGTGGGCAGATGCCACTGAAGATTACAAAAATGAATTTGGTTGCATTTTAAAATACAGAACTTAAGAAAATGCTTACCTTCCAAATCTCAGCACCCCTGAGACGTAAGTCTGCCAGTGAGCACAGTAAAACATAAACATCCCAATAAAGGAGCAGAAAAACAACAAATCAGGATGTGTTCCCAGGCGGACAGCAACCGCAGCTCCAATGGCCATAAATACTGAAAAACAAAGTTTATAATTTCAGCACTCGGGAGGCAGAGGCAGGCGGATCTCTACGAGTTCAAGGCCAGCTTGGTCTACAGAGTGAGATCCAGGACAGCCAGGACTACACAGAGAAACAAACCCTGTCTTGAGACACCAAAATAAATAAAGAAAACCAAGTATGGTGCTTTGAAAGAAAATGGTCCCCAAAGGGAGTGGCACTATTAGAGGGTGTGGCTTTGTTGGAGTGGGTGTGGCCTTATTGCAGGAAGTGTGTGGAGGTCTCATAGATGTTCAAGCATGTCCAGTGTGCCAGACCACTTCCTGTTGCCTGTGGGATCAAGATCAAGTTCCCTCTCCACTTTTAGTTCCTTCTCTAGTACCATGTCTGCCTGCATGACACTGGACTAAACCTCTGAAATCGTAAGTTAGCCTTTAAATGTTTTTCTTTTGTAAGAGAAAAACCATGGTCATAGTGTCTCTTCACAGAAATGGAAACCCTAACTAAGACACCAAATATTGAGGTATCCTGTTTAGAAATACAGTTTTTTTATTTTATTTTATTTTATTTTATTTTATTTTGGTTTTTTCGAGACAGGGTTTCTCGGTGTAGCTTTGCGCCTTTCCTGGATCTCGCACTGTAGACCAGGCTGGCCTCAAACTCACAAAGATCCGCCTGCCTCTGCCTCCCAAGTGCTGGGATTATAGGCGTGTGCCACTACCGCCTGGCAGAAATACATTTTTAAGGGACATAATCCTGGCATTAAAATACAATGAATGCACTTCAAACAATGAATCCTTTTTTAATGATGCAAAATTGAGTTCTGTTTGTTCGTTTTTGTGGTTTACATATGGAGGATAGAGAAATGCTTAAGAAAAGGACAGTAGTTCAAGACTAGCATGAACAACTTAGTGAGACCCTGTGTCAAAACAAGAAGTAAAACGGACCTGGGGATGTAGCTCAGTGGTAGAGCACTTGTCTAGCAAGCAGAGGACCCCAGTTTCAACCCTCAGTATCAAAACAAACAACAGTGAAACACATCCAAGGGTCTGTGCTTAGGTGAGGAAGTTGCATTTCTGGGATCTTGGATAGTAGTTCACTTTATAGGCAAACTTTTATGGGGGGGGGGTGGGATTATTCCTCAATTAAAGAGAACAAAAGGAGGGAATTCCAGGAATGAGCTGTGATTTCTCAGCGTTACTTGCCGTTCCTGTCATTAGATGGCATTTTCAGAATGGATCATAGCATCAGATTCATGACAGAAACAGGAAATTTTGCAAGACTACTGATATGGAGATGGAATTACACTGAAGCAGAAGTCATCTAGGGGTCATCTAGGGGTCATCTTGGTCCTTGGTTTGGGGAGGAGCTCGGGGGTTGTATCAGCCACTATGAAGCCACCACGCAATTGCCTCCTCGCTCTCTGCCTATACAGCCCACTTCACCTCCCCTCAAGAGACTGTCCTTTCAACTTTAAGAGGCTGGAGAGGGAAAAGATCCATTCTCGGTAACTACCTCCAGCTGACACTGGGCTGTCACCCCTGTGTACTAAGAGAAAGGAGGGTTTTAGCCATCTGACCCAGGGGAGTTGGAGGCTCTGTGCGTAAGGGTGAGCTGGAAACCTCACAAGGTCATTTGAGCACAAAATGAACTTATGAATATCCTTTTTAAAACACACTGGGCAAAACTGTTCCCAAATATATACCTCAAAACCACTGACAACTCAAATAGCTCAGATCACTGAGGTTTTGATGTTGTCAATGAAAAGCAAATCGTTACTTTGTTGGGTTTTTTTTTTTTAAATACCCTATTTAAAAAAAAGAAGAAAAGAAAAGAAAAAGAAAAGCAAATCACAGAAAAAAAAAAAAGCAAACTCCACGAATTTACCTGTGGAAAGAGAGTCACAGCCATGATCAAACAGTTCTCCTAAAGGAGAACAAGAGTTTGTTCTTCTGGCTTGCTTCCCATCAATGGCATCCAGTGACTGGTAGATAAAGAGTCCCAGGGCACATAAAAAGTAAGTCCAGTATGGTGCCTACAAAGAAATACGAAAAAGAGTAAGTGACGAGCGAGCTTCTGTATGAAAACATGAAGTTAAGTAGCTGAGCAGGTTCAGACTCCAACCTACATTCCTTGTCCATGGCTCTTCTAATACTCCATACGCATAAGCTGCTGTAAGTAAGACCTTCAAGGCAAACTGCAGACCGGTCTGTGTCCATTCATGACTGAGATCAGAGACTGGATTCGCTCTATCACCCATGGCAAGCAACCTGAGATCTGCTGTGGAATATTACTTTAACTAGGCAAAGACCTGTTACATTTGTTTATGCTGCATTTGTTTAATTAGATAAAGATGTGTTGCTGTTCTTGCCTGCCTAAGGCACCTGACTGGTCTAATAAAAAGCTGAACGGCCAATAGCTAGGCAGTAGAGGGATAGGTAGGCTGGTGGGCACAGAGAATAAGCAAGAGGAGGGGGAGAGAGAGAAGGGGGGGGATATGCCCACGACCAGCCAGCCAGACATGGAGTAGGACATACAGAATGAAAGAACGGCAGAAAGCCCCGAGGTAAAATGTAGATGAAGAGAAACAGGTTAATTTATATAAATGGCTGCTGCCCAGCTGGGACCAAGTGGGACCGAGAAGCTTCAGTCTACAATTGGCGCCCAGACATTTGGCAAGAATTTCCACATAAAACCTGAGAGCTTAAAAAAAAAAAAAGTCCTAGAATGGAGCCAAGAGCAGCTTCCTAGTTCATACCACTCATCACGGGCAATGGTACAGAGACGCATCCCCTGGCTGCTACAGGCTTCAGCAGCAACATGGTCTCTCATGGGCCACGATACAAAGAGGCTTCTCCCAGCTGCTGCCTGCGGGCTTGGGAGCACAGCTATGGGCTTAAAAACACAGGCAAGCTACTTAATACTGCTTCCCAGGATTGGGGAAGTAAGCGTGACTTCTTGGTACCTATGCCATGTTGAAAAGCTGAGAGCCAGCAGCCAGGGCTGCCGCTTCGGTCCTAGCCATACAGCTTAGTTTAAAAAACTCTCCTGGTCAGAAAAGGATTAAAGATATAAAATAAAACAGATTCAAATGGAAAAAAAAAAACGGGCTATAAGATGTTTAAAAATATATGTAGGCTTGGGAGAGAAAAAAAAGGATAAAGTCCTTAAAAAAGAAATAGAGTGAAAAAAAGCCACATAAAGATGGAAAATACACAAAGAGTCTGCATACTGTATATTATTGTGTTGTCTTTCAGATTTTTAACTGCTATGAGACATTTGATTATAAAGGCTGCTAGATTAAACCAATCTATATATTTTAGAAATATCTTGATTACAAGGTTTAAGTCAGAAGATATGTTGCTTTGGAAAAGAGGTTCTGCTTTTGTTTCCACAGAAGATGAGAAGCTGTGGATTCCTTCCAGGTTAATATGGTTCCATCAAGGAAGACCCCTGAGAGGTCTCCAATGGGAGCTATGGCCCAGGTGACCCAACATCCAGAATAGCTTCAAGGCAACTGGCTGAGATAATGCAGCCTCACAGACTACTAAGGCCAAGATTTAACCATAACCCTTACATTTCTCAGGATCCCCATAAGATTGCCAATGCCCCCAATCAGCAGGAGGTAGTATGAAAAGCTATGCCCAAATTCCCAAAATATTGCTTATGAAATGTTGGTTTTTATTTAAAGGGAGTTAATTATAAATGGTTAATGGTCATAGTCAATCTCTTTCTAAAGAAAAAAGAGAGATATGATATAGAAATGATGAAAAAAAGGTAGATTATTGAATCTACTTTAATCCAAAAACAACTGTTAATCTCAAAATACTTTATATTGGTATGGATTTTGGGTTATGGATACAAATTTAAGGTCAATTTTGTTACACTATATGTATATTCCTACTCTTGTTTAAGGTATTACGTATATGCAGCTCATTTTAAAATGTAATACATAATTAAAAATACAGATTAATAGTCATCTATAATAGTCAAACTTATAGCCATATTCATTAGGTTTTCTAGTTATACAAAGATACTTCAGATAGGCAATCTTCAAATACTTCAGAGACCTACAGAATATGACATTTAAAATGTTTTAAGAACTTAAACTTTTCTAGACAGTGACACATGTCTGCTCCTAACAGCATCAATTACTTCAAAGAGGATGATGGGCATCAAAGAAACTCATTATGGAGTTTGCTTACAATGTGGAAAAGGCTAGCCACTGGGGCAAGAAACTGCTCTTGCCTGGACTGCTTGACAATATATTGTATAAACTGGACATGCAGGACCCCTAGGAAGGTGACCACTGAACCTTGCCAAAACAAGGTGAGATGGTCCTTCAGGTTCCTGCTTCACAGAAAAAAACTGCCAGACATTCTGCAGGACCCAGAGAAAAATGGCTGATGAACTTTGCCAAGAGGTGAAACAGTCCTTCAAATTTCTTGCTTCACTGCAAAGTCTGCCAGAGACTCTAGGCCTGTAGGCTGAAGATGGATGCTCCAACATTACAGAGGATCTTTGGGTGACTGTCCGGGCAGCCAGATGTCTCTGTCATTTCTAGGATTTTGGAAGTTGCTTACAATGCACTTCCTGTTTACTCAGGTAATATTATATCCTTCTTAGGTCTTTGATGGAGTTGAAGGCTAGACAGTTATAATTATAGTTTTCCTGGGTTATGATAAAAGGTAAATTAGAAATAAAACTTTAGACTCAAAAAAACAGGATAGATGATATTCTAATTTTGCCGAACACAAATAGACTAGATATTGTAACTGTGATCCTTGCTTGATAACTGTCTTGTTATATATAATTTTACTATGTTAAAATGATACATAAATAGAAATGGGTTAATTTAAGATGAAAGAGCTAGCTAGCAAGAAGCCTGAGCCACAGATCAAACAGTTTGTAATTAATATTAAGCCTCTGACTGGTTATTTGGGTACCAGCAGGCAGGAAAGATTTATCCAGCTACAAACTTAAGTTATAAGAGCTGGTGGGACAAGCATAAGCTAAGGCCAAGCATTCATAACTAATAAGTCTCTGTGTCATGATTTGGGAGCTGGTTGGTGGCCCAAAGAAAGCCTGCTACAGAGATCCTTGAGAGAGGAAACAAAGAGGCAAATCCCTTGGCTGTTCCAGCTGACTGTAGTTTCCAGACCACAGCGCAGGAATGGGGACCTGAACGGAACCCAGGAGTAGAGAAAGGTCAAGGCAGCAAGTATGTGCACAGCAGAGTGACAGAGGAGGCAGCTGTACAGAGAGGGACAGGGGTTGTGAAAGGCTACCTTTGAGTCATTGGCTAAGAACTGACCTGTGCCTGAGTGGGACAAGATTATTAACCAAGGCCAGGGAAAGAAGTCCCAGGAAGTAAAGGTCAAACAATTCTCAGATCTCCCACGGAGCTGGGGAGAAGCCACATTCCCATTGGGTACAGCAGGAAGACCTTGTGACATGTGGGACACAGAACAGTTCTTAGGGATCTTAAAAATTTGGGATCTTAAAATTAGGTGTGTGTTTGATTTCTTGGCTCTGCCGTGTAATAACCATGTGACCTTGGGCAAGTCATGTAACCCCTGATTTTTTTTTTCTTTTTGAGACAAGATCCTACTGTGTAGCCCAGGCTGGCCTTGAACTCACTAGTGATCATCCTGCCTCTGCCTCCCAAGTGCTAGGACTGCAGATGTGAACCCCTAAGATAATCCTATTTTACCAAACAGGTGAATAATAGGGTTTTAGCTGATGGAAAAACTGTTAGATTGCTCTTTATACATACCCTGGCACATAGTAAGCACTTAATAAAGTTAGCCAGTATCATTGTTTGCCTATTTTTTTTTTGTGGCAAATATACTTTTTAAATATCAACCTGTGCATGGTTTATGGTGATTCTATAAATACCCAGTCAACCCAAAAACCTACTCCTCAATCTTCCTAAGTAGACAGAACTTTGCTCTGGATAAATTTAAATATTCCTAATGTGTTAATATTAGATGTCCAACACTAATGAGCATACTGTTGGTGTTTCGTTTTTATGTTTCTAGGCGGTCTCTGTTTTAAGATTGGGTCTCTCTACATCCCTGACTGGCCTGGGTATGCACAAGCTGACATTGAATGTGCTGTACTGAGAATTATTTAAAAGGATTCTAAGTCACTTTCACTGAAAAGAAAAGCAGCGGAAGTGAGAGTATGTTTGAAAGAGCAGCAACCCGAGTGGTAAGTGATAAAGGCACCCTGAGCAGTCACACGTAGTCCTGATCACTGTGCTGTCAAGCCGTGAGGCAGTGAAGAGGGGAAAAACAACTGAGAAATCATCCTGATTGCATAAAAATGAGAGAGAAAAACGCTCTGCAATTAAAAAAAAAAAATCTCGGAGGTTTCACAAAGAACGACTCTGCTAATCAGTAACGGTTAGTTCTCCACTAAAAGAAAGAAGTCACGTCTTCAAGTTGTATCGCAAATGCATAGAAAACAGGAAGTTGGGGTTCAAACTCCTAAGATGACATACAGCATCATTTTTCTTGCTACCTTCTATTTTCCTCAATTATTTACTCTTCCCCAAAACGACAGGCTTCTGGCAACAAATTCTCTCTCAGGGGCCCACCACAGAAAATGCCCTGTACAGCAGTGGGCATTGGGAAACTTTACCACTTTTAGTCACTAGATTATGATTTTCAAGCTTGCTCAGTGCTCTCTCAAGTTCTGCAGAAAGAAGACACTAACGATTTTATGGACACACAAGTCAATGAAGCCACTGCCTAAGCTGGAAGATATGTACTCAAGTCCCAAGTCCATATGTTCTCCAGGCACAAAGCATCACTGGGTACAGGCTAGTAGGCTCTAACTTAATTATCATCCACGATTTGTTTCCTTCGAAAACATCTCAGGGAACAGCAATGAAAACCATAACTCTTCACTTCCATATTAAAGAACAAGGGAGCTGGGGGGAGGGGCAGGACTGCAGGGCGGCGGTGGGGGGGTGGTGGTGTTCCTACTCACCTTCTTGCCATACCCACTTCCACCTGCTCCTTGGGTTTCCCCTCTCTAATCAAAGCTCTCCAGAGCTCCAAATATCTCCCCACTTTTTCTATCTTACACAACAAATCTAAGGTTCTCGTCTGAACTAGGCAGAGTAAGCTGAGTGATGGCCGGGCCTGTCTTCAGGCCCGCTTCTACATTCCCTGCCCCCCCAGAACAGTGACATCCCACATATGATTAGCTGCCACTAGTCACTCTACTCCACTTTAAAATACACCTTCTACAGAGGTTTGGTTCATATTTCGCTTCCAGAGGACTTTTAAATTCGATTCCCAGCACCCACGTCAGGTGGCTCACAATTGCCAGGACCTCCAGCTCCAGGGGTTGGATGCCTCTGGCATTCAGACATGCAGACATATGCAGAACACACACACACACACACACACACACGACTAAAAATAAAAAGAATTAAGATGTGAATTCACTATTTTATTTGAAGAAACGATAAGCTAAATGACTTACGTATTCTTTCCCTTGAATAAATTCAATCTTCACTAACTAGAGGAATTCAGAGCTCGGTTGTTTTAACTTACAGCTACCAACTGTGAAATCACAAGGAAACTGTGCCGTGAAGAGAGTATATCGGCAGAACATCACAAATATTCTCATGATGTAGTTTCTTAAATGTTTGTGTTTGAAATGCCATCAATCCTATGAACATGTGCCATACCGTGGTTGAAATGAAAATTAACTAGTAGCTTCATGTGCTATCTAGGTTCTGGAAAAGCATTAAGACCAGACTACTGAACTACAAACACTGAGCTCTTCTGTGTCTGAGGCACGCACTTCAAATCCTGTTCATGGTACAGACAAAGAGGAACCCATTAAAGTGAGAAAAGGCAAGGATGTCATCTAGGCTTGCTCTCACTTTCTGAAGAAATGGACTCCTCTGTGGAACGTCCTCCAGGAAGAAAATTAATTCCTAACTGCTCAAATGATTTGACTTTTAATAAGGGCATACCACCTCTCATCAATACTCAGCGGAGAGACAGAGAGAGGAGAGAGAAGGGAGGAAGGGAGGGAGAGAAGGGAGGGAGGGAGGGATGGATGGAGGGAGGGAGGGAGGGAGGGAGGAAGGGAGGGAGGGAGGGAGGGAGAGAAGGAGGTGGTCCACCTATTCAGTTGCCGGGTGGTCAGCCGGCCAGGTGGGAGATGTTGAGGGGCTGTAAGGCCCTCCACAGCAGAAGACACTGAGCCTCTCGGGGTTGAGGCATGGCTTGTTCTTTAGAAGCCTACTGCTGGAGAAATGAGAAGACAAAAAGAGGAACTTCGGGAAACAAAAGGGATTTCCTAAGAATGAGGGCCGCAAAGCCTTGGCTGCAGAGTAACTGGATGATTGCTGCCACAGGTTGGGCATGGTACCAACCGGGCTGAGAGAAGATAGCAGTACATCCTTAATCAGGAGATTCCAGAAGCTTCCACGCTGTAAGGTATGTCAGAGCCTAAGGTACAGAGAAAAAAAGGTTCCAGGAGCCCAGACACACCCTTATCATAAACCTAAATCTACATTACAAAACATAACACTTAACCAAGTCACGTGGAGGGAAGTTAAACCCCAGAGATATGAGGGCCAGCTTGTGTCAACTGCCTTTGTTAAAATTAACCCTGAGCAGGGAGAAGACCTGGAGAAAGGTGCGGAACTAATCCTGGGTATCTTAAGTGAGTGAGGAGCAGGGAGGAGAGGCAGGACTCAGATGCTCAACAGCCATCTGCATCTGCTCACGGGACAAACCGCACTGGGCTTTCTGGACAACAGTCTTTGTCATCCTCTAACTGAAAGTGCTAGATTAGGTTGACTCCAGGACACGTTTCCACTCTAGATTGATGTAACGGGATCATGCGCTGAGTTCCTGTAATCTGCTGTACACAACGCAAGAGCTAAATACCTAAATGATGGAAACCCAGGAACAGTTTGCGGTAATCGTTCCAAGGAGAGAACGTACCCCAGGCTTTCTTTCGGATTCTATTTGCACCAAGACCCTTGCTGTGCCACTTACGGGTGGAGAGAGTTAGAAAAATTACTTCTTGCTCATTCAGTCTCCAAACATAGAAAGAAAGAAAGGGAGGGAGGGAGGGAGGGAGGAAGGAAGGATGGGAAGAGCTCTACCATGTCACTGTTACCCTATTACTGACTCTTCCAGATAACGTTAGATAACTCACAGGTGATACTTGTGTCTGAACAGTTATAAACTTATTTCATGTATTTTGAAAAAAACAGTTAACAGAGCACACGTAAGAGTTTATACATATTAAGGCTTAGAATGGCTCTGTGTGTTTGAGTCTGCGGGTTAAAGCTGGCGTAGTGAAAAGCAGTTGACTCTCTCTCTCAATTCGGGATCTCCTTTTCAAATGAACATGTATTTTCACAAGTCGGAGGCTTTATGGGTAAGGTTTGCCTTCTTAGGGGTACCTTTTCTACTGTCCAAGGGCAGAGTGTGAAGTTTCTCTTTAATGGCAGTAGTCCCTGGACAACACTCCTTGCACCCATCTTGCCTGCCCTTCAACTCCCATTCCTGGTGTGGGCAGGCCACACACTCTCTAGTGTCTTTCTGCTCTCTCACCCGAGAGCTTCAGCCCAGGACAGCGACCATGTCACTTGGAATTTGCTACACCACACAACCCAGTCCACTACCTTTCAATTTAGCTTTACTCTAAGTTTTAGGTCATCGGCAGGATGCAGTGATGCTTTGCCCTTCTGAACCCTCCTGAGCCACGCCTCCGCAGTTTCTCAGAATGGCCTCTTACACTGTTTACATCATTCTGGGGCTTCTCTAGGCCACAACTTCAAACTCTTCCACATTCCTCCCATAAACCAGCTCCAAAGGCCTGTGAGTCACATGGCCAAGCTCATCACAGAAACAGCCCCACTCCTTGGTACTGACTGTCTGTGTTTGTTAATCTTCTTGTTGCAGCAGAACATACGACAGAGATTCGGGGAAGAAGGCTTTGCTTTGGTTCATGGTTTAGGTGGTACTATAACCCGTCGTGGTGGCAGGCACAGCAGTCCGGTCTACGAACACCAGCCACACCGTGTCCCACAGTCACGCATGCTGGTGCTCAGTCTGCTTTCCCCTCTTCCCTTTTCTAGTCAGTCACCCACGGACCAGTGTTACCCACATTCAAAGAGTCTCCACTCCTCAGCTAACCTTGACGGAAACACTGGTGTATTTCCGAAGACAATCCTAAATCCTGTTGACAAGTGAGATTAACAATCATGCTAGCAATACCCAAAAAGTCTTCTGAAATGGCGGTTTAGGAAATACTAGAACTATGCGTTCTCTATTTTCTCAATTTTTATACTTAAAAGAAAAAAAAATCTCTTTGCTTTAAGTGGCCAGGGGTGAATTGACACATTAAATGATAAAGGGGTTCACAAAACCACTGTGTGTTGGCTGCTAAGACCTTAACAGTATGCACACTTCAGCTGACTTCTCTGTAAAAAACGGAAACTGCATTTCTAAATGTTAAGAAGGGAAACTAGAAGAGAGGTTGTGTGTGTGTGAAAGACATAATGCTAGCGTGCTGCTCACACCCTCTCAGGTGAGTCTAGGATGTTTAAGAGAAGTTGTAGTGTCTCCAGCAAACTGCTAGCCTGGCTCAGGAAAACAGAGCGATTAGAAATAACTAAAGGCCCCATTCACTTATACTATGTACCTGTGACATGGTAAAACAGTTTGCCAGCTGGACAGGGGTAGCACTAGCCTTTAGTACCAGAACTCGGGAGGCAGAGGCAGGCACATCTCTATGCATTTGAGGTCAGCTTGGTCTACAGAGCAAGTTCCAGGACAGTCAGGGCTACACAGAGAAACCCTGTCTCAGAAAACAAAATCAAAAATAACAACAAACTCCCCCCCCACGCACACACACACACAAAAAGCAGTTTGCTGTGTGTTGGAGATATAGCTCCATTGGTAAAGTGATGGTCAAGCTAGCATATGGTTCAATCCTCTGTACCCACATAAACAGACAGGTGTGGTGGCACGTGTTTATAATCCCAGTTATAATATATGGGGAAGCAGAGATAGGCAAATCCCTGGGGCTTGCCGGCCAGCCAGCTTAGGCTAATAGGTGAGCCCCAAGACCCAGTGGGGGGTCCCGAGGAATTACACTGAAGGTTGACTTCTGGTCTCCAGACACACATGCACACAGGCGGCAAGTGAACACACACACACACACACACACACACACACACACACACACACACACACTTATTGGGAGCCTGTGACAAGCAGGGCACTTCCTTGTTCTCAGAAGCAGGTTTCCTCTGTGGCAGGTGAATGGTCAGGTGAAAGGGAACATCCTTGGTGGAGCCAACAGGACGGCTGCAGGGGCTCACTGGTTCACCCTGGACCTCACTGGTTCACCCTGGACCTCACTGGTTCACCCTGGACTGCTGGCTTCAGCTCAGCTAACACACCAGCAGTTTCTGTGACAGTTGGCAGCTGTAAGCAGGGCAAAGGGACGCACATGTCACTCACGAACACATGCAGCCCAGCAATCCAGGGCCAAAGGGTTTTCCTGTGGGCTGAGAAGTCCTCTGAAAGGTGGCCTTTCTTTTTCTTTTTGTTTTGGACAGTTCTAGATTCTTTTTCCTTTGGCACTTAGTGGAGTTCTTATTGAAATGCTGAGGGGAACTGAAGAGAGGAGAATACGAAGCCAACTCCCATCCCAAACCTGTCATCAGTATCAAATGTGCTAGATGCCCCAATAATCTGTTCTGTTCCTGAGCTTCAAATGAAAGGGGTCAGAGACTATGCCCCAGTCTAGTGAAACAAGAGAGGAATTGATAAGTCTTCATATATGTCACAATTTCATGTTTCATCAATACTTGATGTGGACTTTTACAGGAGAAGCAGTTTATTTCTTAGAAATGAACTACAGCAGAATCACCCAAGCCATGGGAACAACTCACGGGGGGAGTCGTGTCCTGAAAGCTTCTTCTGGGCACATCTGGAAGGAGGGTGAGGCAAGGAGGCACCGCACTGTTATGAAAACATCTGCTCTCAGGTGCCAGAAAGTTCCTCTTAAGTTCTAAGGCCATGGTGTGTCCCATCCCAGTCTCTTGCCTGCTTCTCAAACTTTTACCTTCTGGCAGATGGGAGTTGATATTTTCTTTTAATAAGAGAGGCCACGCCAAGACTCCGGACTTATTAAATGACGCTTGACAAAGTATTTAACTTGTTTTAAAAAAAAAAAAAAAGGTGATTAAAAGGAAATATAGAGCTCAAAGAATTGAACTTACTTTGAGGAATCGGAGTGGGAATCTGTGCAAAGGTTACTGCTCTTCCTTTCTGTCATTCCCCACAACAAATCAGTCTCTACAGAGCAAAGGTAGTTATAATGCCCGTTATTTACAACCAGGTTTAAAGCCGTTACGGCTCCCTCAGGCATAGTCATGTTTTAACATCGTAAATAAGAGTAATGTACTAGTCAGTACCCTTCAACCTGGCCTCAAGTTCAGTCCCAGGCTGCTGTAGGTGTGCCCTTGAAAGAGACACTAACATAATGTAAATGCCCAGGTTAAGAAGGCAGGGAGAAAAGATCACAGCAAATAAGTAAAAGAGAATTACACCACAACTTATATTAGGCAAAAGGGGAAAAAAAAAAAGGGCATGGAAATATTTTGTAGTAGAGAATGCAACTGTAGGGCTGGAGAGATGGCTTAGTGGTTAAGAGCACCGGCTGCTCTTCCAGAGGACCCAGGTTCAATTCCCAGCACCCACATGGCAGCTCAAACTGTCTGTAACCCCAGTTCTGGGGGTCTGACACCTTCTCACCAATGCTCATAAAATAAAAATAAAAGTTAAATAAATAAGAGAATGCCACTGCAGCTGGGGCTCCCCACCCTCGCTGCCCTTTTGTACCTCTGGCTAAAAAGAAGCCCCATCCATATGTTAACTGATAACTCTTTCTTTAGAGTTCCAGAACCCAGATGGCGTTTACAGCACTCTTCACAAGGGAAGGTACAAGTCCACCACCCTGCTGTAGAGAACAAGACTCTGCCTAAAGCCCAGCCTCACTGCCTCCTTCTCACCCACAGAAATTCCCCAACAAGGAACACAGAGCTTCAAAGAACCAGCTCTTCCAGGTCCTTCATAAACCTGATTCCTTTCTACCAGTGCTCATTCTCCTGAATAATGGTATCTCAGTGGCCAGAAGCAGGGATGTTTGATTCTGGTAACCCTGGAAGGCTGAAGCTAGCTTTGAACCACCAAGTTATCACATGTACACACTTAGGAACTGCATTAAGTAGGCCTTGTTTATGTTCTAAGAAACTATGATGTTACTTTAGGAAGAGACAGCCAAGGACTGGAGCCCAAGGATTATATACTCAAGAGTGGTAAATGCTTCGTCAAGGGGAGGAGAGGGGTTCTACACATTCACCCTAACATTTGCTTACTCTCAGACCAAACAGCAGCAACAGCTAAAACGGAGTGAGAGTCGAAGAACATCATCTCTCAAGATGACACTGTGTGTTTCACTATGCCCTCATTTAGCAAACACTACGGCAAGACTGTGCTCTGAACCGAACTGTGACAGGCTCAATAGGAAGACATGTTAACAACAAGAAATGGAGACTTTCTCCTGGAGCGCTACAGAGGCCCGCAGCAGCAGAGGCACGGCTTTTTTCTAGTGTGGAATCCTAGTTCCCACTTACTTAATCCGAGGAGACAATGTCTCTTCCCTTCCCACTCTATGAAGTGGGGATACCCACTGTCTTCTTCATGAGACAGTGCTGCTAGGACTCAATGAGAGAACATAACATGCTCCAGGCCGTAAGGACATGAAACAGAGACTCCACTGTATACAATAAAGCTATACCTAGAAGGATCAAGGAATCTTTCTGGAGGACAAGTCAAATATCAAGGAATATTTGACATTATTCGGCTTTTAATATATCAGCTGTTTCTTACTATCAATTTCTTGTGTGCCCATAACTCCTAGGCCATAAGGGCAAACATTGTAAGTCTCTCAGACCTCCTGCTGATCTGTACTAGGTAACACCCCCACAGAGACAACGCCTGTCTCCTGGAGACAGGAGGGTGTGTAAATGCATAGCTTTACTTCTTGTGCATATGAGGCTCAGACCACCCCTTTCTCTCACAAGCCTAGTAGCAATGCAGAGCTACTGACTCAGAATAGAAGGGGTTTTTGCACAACCAGGTGGAGTGAAGACTGGGGAGAATCCCTGACTCTGGGTTAGGGTAAGAGTGGATCGGCCTGAGGAGACAGCCGCAAGGAAAAGTTTTTGCAGATGGTAGGTGGATTTGAATCAGGTCAAGAAAGCAGGAGAGGAAGGAAAGATGGGAGACGGAGGAACGGAGGACAAAGATAAGAGCTTAGTTTGGGCTATGAGAAGACAGGAAGAGAAGGGACAGAGAGGAACTGAGTGTCAGATTGGAACTGAAACTGTGTAGATAAAACTTTGTCTTAGAGAAATAAAATGGACGGACGGAAGAGCACGGTGTACATAGATTCTTTTCCCTCAGATTATCCCATGCCAGCCATAGCATCTTCCCCAGGACTCTGGGAGGAATCTTCTCAGGGCAGGCCCCTGGGAAAATTCCGATAATAACAAAAGTGCCTGGTATGCAGTAAACAGACTGTACACGACCCTCGTTATTGTGGGGGTTCAAAGGACTAAGCAACTGAATTGACTCAGAAGACAGAAACAAGCCCACGGGGTGGTAGTGTTAGGGGAGACGGTGTTAAAATTGAGCATTGAAAGACAGGTAGGTAACCGGATACGTGAAGAAGGAAGGGGAATGAGAAGAAATATTCCTGCCATGGCAAATTGTTCAGCTAGAGTACAGGGAAGATCCCTGAGCAGAAAGGATGGGAAAGGATTGTCTGTAAAGTACCACTCTATAATGGAGTACCATTACAGAAACTTACTGTCAATCACAGCCTTTTCAACTAGCTTCCTTCACTCCCAATCACGTCCTAGAAATCAGTGCATGGCTACTGAGCTTCAGGCCAGCCTGAGCAGCTAAGTGAGCTCTAGCTCAAAAAAAAAAAACAAAAAACAAAAAACAAAAAAAAAACAACTTAAAAATGCTGCTCAGCAGCAGAGCTTTCTTGCCTATCAAGTTCAAGGCCCCAGTGCAGCATGTACACAGCGTGTGAAAAAGCACTATGAATCCTCAAGTCTAAGAATCAGAAACTTCCAAGTTAGGTCATTTAATCTTTTGTGGACTTCAATTTTCTCTTATGAAAATATATACCAGTGACTTCAGGCTGGCAGGAAGGAATTCCGAGACGGTAGGAAGGGCATCCTAGGAAGGGAAAACTCATTGGTCTCTTCAGGTTGGTAAAGGTAAAAACTGCAACCAATGTGAAGGCCCTTCACACACTGGCGTCATATAAAATGCCAGTGTTTTCCTTCATGCCACACAGGCAACAAAAAGGATGTATACTTCGCAGTCGGACCAACGTGGGTCTGAATTTTATCGAGCTGGGTCATTTATTACGGCAAAAATAGCCAGAAACTATGTTTTTTTGTTTTTGTTTTAAGATTTATTTATTTTGTATACAGTGTTCTGTTTGCATGTATGCCTGCAAGCCAGAAGAGGGCGCCAGATCTCATTACAGATGGTTGTGAGCCACCATGTGGTTGCTGGGAATTGAACTCAGGACCTCTGGAAGAGCAGTCAGTGCTCTTAACCTCCG
>CABHPH010115272.1:0-38644 GCA_902168325.1 Peromyscus nudipes
CCCCCCCCCCCCCCCCACCCCCGTCCTGCCCATTTCATCCCTGACATTTTGTGTAAACTCCACTGTGGGAGCCCGTTTTCAGGCTCCTCGTGGCCTTACCCAGCAGTTCCTCATAGAGAGGATGATTAGGACCACGGGCCTGAGTGCAGATGTCTGAGATGGTCTGCACTTGGCTGTGCTGGGGGGAGGTCTTTTGCTCCACACCTTGGCATTTCTATAAATACCCTGGGGCAGAGACAGCCAGGGCTCGTTGGAATAGGTTCCAGGCTCTTTCGGGGCTATCCTATATTTTCTTTTTATCTCCACAATCTAAATCCTTCTATCTAATATTTCCTGCTGCTCGCACTCAAGAAAACTCTGGGGAACTGTGGGGTTGGTGGGTAAACGCCCCGCACTCCACCTGTAACGTGTCCAGAAAAATAAATGTATAGTGAAGTATGTATGATGAAGTCTCACAAAGCTCTCCATATTGGCATCTCTGAGGTGATGGCTCACGTGGTTCATGTCCCGAGGTGGGGATTTCAGGCAGGTGGGCAGCAGGGAGGGTGTGTCCCACACAGGACAGATGATGCGGCTGCCTTCACCTCCCAGAGACCACTGGGAAAGCTGACACTTGCTGATACCTCCTCGGCATCCAGAGGTCAGGGTGAGACTGACTTACCTGAGAAAACAGCAGGACAGGGGACGGGGCAGACGCAGTGAGGCAGCCGAATTTGCTTTCCATTGCTGTGAGGAAACACTGAGCAAAACGGACTTGGGGAAAGAAAAGAGTTTACTTGGCTTATACCTCACAGTCCCTCATCCGGGGAAGCGGAACCTGGAGGCAGGAACTGAGGCAGAGGCCATGGAAGAGTGCTGTTTCCTGGCTGCTTTCCATGGCTTGCTCAGCTACTTTCTCACACAGCCCAGGCCCACTGGCCCATGGTCATGGCCTCAGGCCAATCTGATGGAGGCAGTTCCTCAAGTGAGGGTCCCTCTCCCCAGGTGAGACAGGTTGACAAAAACTAACCAGAGCAGTAGGGACAGTGGGTGACTGATCAGGTCAATGCTTACCAGCTCAGAAGCGACCACTCACAGCGTCTCCACCCGCCCCTGCTCCCATCCTTCCGGCTCCTTCCTCCAGACCTGCCTTTCCCCTTGTATGTCATCTGTATTCTCGGGGCCAGACCAAGCAGGCTGCGAATCTGGGATCATCGAGTGCCATGATTTAGGTTTGGATTCATTCCTAAGATGAGAGAAGGAGGCGTGGCCGAAGTGAATCCATCGTCAGAGTTCAACTTTGGGGTCGGCTGGCTTAGACTTAAGTTCTCACCCTACCACTTCTCGGCTGCGTGTCCCTGGGCAGGCCACTCTGAATGTCTCTGATACTTGCTCATGGGCCTGGAAAGTGACATAGCCCTGCAGGGACCTGGGGGTCCACGGGTGTGATGGTTTAGGGTGCTGAGCCCACCATCCTGCTTCCTGTGAGTCCTTCGTGAAGGTGGCACCCAGGTGTAGAGTCAGGGAACTTAGGGACCCAGCCAGTTACCATACAGGTCGACACCCAAGGCTTGAAGCTTCTCAGCCAAGTTTGGCCTCCAGCTGAGCCGGTGGTTCTCAACCTCTGGGTCGTGACCCCTTTGGGGGTGGGGGTGTTGAACAGCCCTCTCACAGGGGTCGCCTAATATTATCAGAAAACACAGATACTTAATTACAATTCATAACAGTAGGAAAATTACGGTTACGAAGTAGCAATGAAAATAATGTTATGATTGGCGGTCACCACAACACGAGGAACTGTATTAAAGGGTCGCAGGGTTAGGAAGGTTGAGAACCACTGAGCTGGGTCTTCATGCGTCCCCTGTGCGCCTCTGCAGATAGAGTACAATCTTATCAAGAGCTACAAAGACCACCTGGAAGTCCTGGACATTCACCGGACGGACCAGGGGACCTACCCCACCTGTATGATCTGGTATCCGCCGCTCACCAAGGAGCTCTTCCTGCTTATCTGTAACAGCTGCTACAAAGTGAAGCTTTTCAATTCCACCACGAAAATGTGCAGGTGAGCACCAGGGCATCCCACGAATGTGCTGGCTACCCCCACTTTTCAGCCCCCAGTTGGTAACAGCTCATCCCTTTCCCTTCTCAAAGGGAGAAACTGAGTCACAGATAAGGTAAGTCAGGTTCACCCAAAAAGCACACAGCGGGGCCGTGCCTGAGGAAGGATGCCAGCCTGGGGTTCTTGCTTTCTGCCAGGTACCAGGGAGGTAAGGGTCCCAGAGCTTGGTGCCCATGTATCTCTGAAGGACACAGCTCTGGAACCTAAAAGTCACTGGTGTTCCCAAACCCACCATCCTTTTCTATACGGGAGTAAAAAACAAACCAAAACCAACTATTTAACAAAACACAACAATTGTTTGACTTTTGTTGTGGTTGTTTTGATTTGATTTTGAGAGAGGGTCTCACTCTGTAGTCCGGGCCTCTGCCTCCTGAGTCCTGGGATCACAGGTGTGTGCTACCACGCCCGATTCCTCTCACGCTGCTTCTCAAAGGAGTTTTAAGTCCAGCTAATCACATTCATTTGTTCATTCCTAACATGGGCCAGGTAGTGTCCCGGGGGGTGAAGATGGGTACAAAGCGCCACCATGGGGCGGGCACTTCAGTGATGGGGAAGACACACGAGTGAGGAGGTGGGGGTGGCAGTGCCGTGCGGAATGACTGGAGGGACAGGTGTCCAGAGGGAGTTCCTGGGGGGCAGGTGGGCTGCTGTCCTCCAAGAGTATGGGGGCGGGGCGTCTTCGGGAGGGAGGAGTAAATCGGGACATGGACATTTGGGGGAAAGCCCACAGACAGGATCTGCAAGAACAAGGTGTTTGGGGTCTAAAGTTCTTAGAAAGTGGCTCGGTTGAGTGGAATTGAAAGCGTGAGTGGAGAGGGTGGGAAGGGCGACCCGCAGGGCTGGGCTGTGGGATGCAGACTGGGGGGTGTAGCCAGGGTAAGAGGCTGTTCTGTGGAGATGACAGTGGCCTGAAGGTGGCAGGTGAGGATCAGATGGTAAGTGAGAGAAAGCGTAGACTCCCCTACATACCTTGAAGACTGAGGCCCTAGTAGCCAGAAAAATTGAATTGACCTTGAATGAGTGGGTGTGTGGACAGGGAAGGATAGATTTGAGATCATTAGAATCCAAGTTTGGACAAGGCAAGTTAGAGATCCCACTGCATGTGAGAGCTCCGGAGTTAGACTCTTGATTGGGGTGGAGGCCAAGCTGGAGTCTAGAGCAGGGAGTGTTAAAGCCATGAGGCAGGAGACTGGGAGGGGAAAGGTAGGTGAAGTTGCAGGCCACAACCAGAGCTCCCACAGTCACATTTGAGAGGCGCACCTTCGGTGGCGCACGCCTTTAATCCCAGCACTTGGGAGGCAGAGGCAGGTGGATCTCTGTGAGTTCGAGCCCAGCCTGGTCTACAGAGTGAGATCCAGGACAGGCACCAAAACTGCACAGAGAAACCCTGTCTCGAAAAACCAAAGAGGGAGAGAGGGAGAGAGGTGTATCTTCCTCCCTGCAGTGGTGTTCTGTTGGGTGTGGCCATAGGTTCTGCAAGACCTGTGGGTCCCGGGTTTCCCTCACCTTGGACACTGACCTTGTGTGCCGTCCCTGCAACAGGACCGATGTCTTCAGCTTCCCAGAGCCTTGCATAGTACTGTCCCTCTGAGGCTGGGGGAGGCTTCATGATTTCCGGACAACCATTAGGCAGGCAGGCCAAGCCTCAAGCCTTGGCTCTTGCTCTGACTCGGCCCTCTACTACAGACTGCACAGAGGGCTCTACCCTGTGGGGAGCGAGCCTCTCTACCTAGGACTGACTGAGTGGCCGCCAATGGCTGTGGCAGGAAGACACGGAGGCAGAAGGAATGTTTGATGGGGGAGCCAGCAGCAGCAGCAGCAGTGTGCCCAGACTGCTGGAGGAAGAGCAAAGTTTTAATTGGCTGGTTGGTTTTATTTTGTTTCTGAAATGGGGTCTTGCTATGTAACCCCGTCTCCCAGGTACTGGGATTACAGGCATGCGCCGCCGCCGTCATGCCCGGACACGCTCATACCTTAAAGGGATCTCAGATGAGATTTCCAGAGCCCCAGGACCCCCCTAGACTCTCGTTTTTTGTTTTTGTTCTTCTTTTTTGAGATAGTGTCTCATTCTGTAGCCCAGGCTGGCTTTAAACTGACAGTAATCCCCCTGCCTCCACCTCTCAAGTGCTGGGACTGTAAGCATGAGCCATTCCTCCTGCCCATCCCCCCAAACCAAGAACAGTCCTCTTCCAGAAGGCAGGATTGGAACAATGGCAGGAAGTAGAACGTGGCATGATGTTTAAAATCCTTGAGAGAATGGGTGGAGAGCCCCAGGCTGCTCTCCATGCCCCCTCATTAATGGACACACACACAATTCTGAGCAAAGAACATCCCTGGAAACGCCTAGTCAGTCCTAGAAACTGAATTCAGGGGAAGAGGGCAGCGTACCTCAGCCGTGCACCTCCTGCTGACAGTTAGTCATCAGCGAAGAGAGACAGCGGTACTGTGTGCGCGTGGTGTGTGGTGTGTGTGGTGTCTGGGGGGATGTGGTGTGTGTATGTGTGTGATGTGTGCATGTAGTATGTGGTGTGTGTGTGTGGTATGTGGTGTGGTGTGTGTGTGATGTGTGTGTGTGTGTGTGTGTGATGTGTGTTCATGTTTCTGCCTATTGATCAGCCATCTGAAGTTAGCTCAAAGCATCTTTTTGGTTGTTTTGTTTTGTTTTTCGAGTCAGGGTTTCTCTGTGTAGCTCTGGCTGTCCTGGATCTCACTCTGTAGATCCGCCTGCCTCTGCCTCCCAAGTGCTGGGATCAAAGGTGTGTGCCACCACCGCCCAGTTCAAAGCATCTGTTAAGGAAATAGTGTACAGTGCTGGAGAGATGGCTTAGTGGTTAAGAGCCCTGGGTTCAGTTCCCAGCACTCACATGGTAGCTTACAACTGTCTGTAACTCCAATTCCAGGGGATCTAACACAGACATACATGTAGACAAAACACCAATGCACATAAAATAAAAATAAATAAACCATTTAAATAAAATAAGATAAATAGCTAGGCGGTGGTGGCGCATGCCTTTGATCCCAGCACTCGGGAGGCAGAGCCAGGTGGATCTCTGTGAGTTCGAGGCCAGCCTGGGCTACCAAGTGAGTTCCAGGAGAAGGTGCAAAGCTACACAGAGAAACCCTGTCTCGAAAAACCAAAAAAAAAAAAAAAAAAAAAAAAAGTCAATATATTTAAAAAAGAAGAAGAAAACAGTATATAAGGCTGGAGGAAAGGGCTCCTTGGGTAAAAAGTACTTGCCACATGAGTCCAAGTGTGGAGAACTGACCCCTGAAAGTTGTCCACACAGCATGTGGACACACATTACAGACACACAATAACAAAAAGTGAAATTAACAAAAAAATTACCATCACCTCTCAACCTCTCGCCTAAACTCGAGTACAGGAAATAACTTAGCAAGGTTGGAAGTCACACTCATACAGCACTTAACCGCTGCATGAATCTGTATGTATATAGTGCTGCCTAGCCAATTCCTCCTCCCACAGTTCCAGAACATTCCTATCCTTCCAAAATAAGAGCCCCTTGTGTACAGCATCTCTCTTGAGTTAGAGGAATAGTGAGTCTGGTAAGCACAGTTCAACTGGGAAAGCTTTGCCTTCTCATGATGACTCAAAAAAAGAATTTTTAGCCGGGCGGTGGTGGCACACGCCTTTAATCCCAGCACTTGGGAGGCAGAGGCAGGCGGATCTTTGTGAGTTCGACGTCAGCCTGGTCTACAGAGCGAGATCCAGGAAAGGCGCAAAGCTACACAGAGAAACCCTGTCTCGAAAAACCAAAAGAATTTTTAAATGGCGTTTTAAAACGTTTGAAAGGATACGGAAAGGCAGCTCACAGAAGGCCAATAAGCTTAGGGGCAGATGCTTAGCAGCCTCTCTCGACAAGGCAGACGAAAGCAAGACATCATTTTTTACAAATGGGATTAGTGAAGATAAAAGTGATTGATGGGGCCGAGCGTTGGCAAGGGTGTGGGGAAGCGGGCTTGCTCATCCGACCACTGGTGGGGGTGTAAATTGGCGTAACCTTTGGGGAAAGCAATTTGTCACCCTCTGTTAAGTTTTATACCCTCTGACTTCCAGGAATGGAGCCTGTAGAAGTGCCCGTGCGCGTATGCCAAGACATAAGTAAAAGGATCTCTTGTATGGAAATATGTTTTGAAACGGAGGTGGTTCCAGTGTCCGTTAATAGGGCCTTAGTTAAATGATGTCTCGTCAGTACACCAGAACACAATGACGCTTTTGGCAAACGGGGAAAAATAATGAGATGGCTGTTTATCCACTAACATGGCAATGTCTCCAAGATATAGTAAGAGATAAAGCAGATTTCCAAATGAGCACGGATAGTATAATTCTCTCTTCCAATGAAATCATGTATATGTAAATTTGGGTGAGTCCTATGGACCACATGATTACCTGTGCCTTTCTTGGGACAGGAGTCAGCGTTATAGAATGTGGATGTTCTGTTTTATGAATGTGGAAAGGTTTGAGCTTTTTGTTTCACAACGAATATGGACTGTCTTTCCATCAGAATGAAGAGATAAGAATTTTGTAAAATTGGTAGACAGGTTGCCTGTCACTGGCTAATGGTTATTTACGCTATGCCAGAAATGGTTCTGAGAAGTTTTTGTTTTTTGTTTTTGTTTTTTTCTGTATTCACTAAATTGTACAGTTCAAGAAAGCATCCGTCACACCCAAAGGGGAACTGGTTCCTGGGCTGGCAATTTGGCTTCTTCGTTTGTAGAATGTTTGCCTGCCATGTACAAAGTCCTGGGTTCTAGACCTAGTACCCAATAAGCCAGGCAGGCATGCCTGGAGGGCCAGCACTTGGGAGTGAAGGCAGGAAGGCCAGAAGTTCAAAGCTATAGCCTCAGCTGCATAGTGAGTCTGAGGCCAGCCTGGACCACATGAGAAAGCCAAACAAAGGAGCAAACTCTGGTTCCCATCAGCAGACACTCCCCAGCCCCGCATCCCCGTGTCCCTGGAAACCACTGGCCTGCTTCTGTCTTATGAACTTTTCTATACATGTGAATATAAGTTTATATTCCTATATATGGAGTCACACACACAGCACGTGGCCTTCTGGGTCTGGCTTCCTTCACTTAACACGCTCTTGAGACTTGCCCACTTTGTGACGTGAACTAGTGCTCTGTTGTCACGGCCTAGGATGCCCCTATCCTGTCTACCCGTGTGTCTAAGGATGCTCATAGCCATTTGTATTGTTTCCATTTTGTAGTGGTCCTGAACACTAGGGTGCCGGGTTCGGTGTAGACAGACGTGCACAAGGATTGGGGTTTCCACAGCCCCAACTCCCCACGACTTCCCCCAACCAGGGACAAAGGTCCCAGTCCTTTCGTACCTTGTTCCAGGACTCTTACCTCTGTTCCCCTGCCTCTGTGCACTTACCAGCCAGCATGTGGAAGAGCCTCAGGAAAAGGCATTAGCTGATGCGTTGTCTACCTGGTGGGCTCTGTAGCGTTCCAAAGTGTTGAGCCTCCCACGGCCCAGCAGAGAAAGCTCACCTTGAAAACTGTCCCTACCCCTGTGTCCCCTTGCTCTGCCTCTGTCCCTTTCCCATCACTGTTTATGCCTCTTAGATCCATGTCCCCTGCCTTTATTTACCTTTTTCTTCCTGATGCCCATTCTCCTGCCATCCAAGCTGTTCTGCCTGCCTCTGATCCCTCATTCTGAGCACAGCTGGCTGCCCCCCCCCCCCAGGAATACTTTGCTCCAGACCCTGGGACTCACAGCTGTCTCTGCCCTTCTCTCTTCAAAACAGCTCTTTGTCTCCTGTCCTATCTCAGTAGCAGGGGCTAGACCTTGCGCATTTCTGCATCCTGACTGCCTTACCTCATGCCTGGCATGAGAAGGACCTCTCACGAGGCTGGTGTCATAGGATCAATTGTCCTTTATCCAGCACTCACATCCCACAGAGGGACCTCACCTCAGAGCAGGCCCCCTTGTTCAGGGACGCAGCTGGAATTAGAGAAATCCAGCTGGGTACAGAGGCTTGTACCTGCAATTCCAGCTAGGGAGGAGGCTGAGGCAGGAGGCGCTCTTGAGCCTGGGGGTTTGAAGCCAGCCTGAGCAAAATACCAAGATTAAAAAAAAAAAATGTGGAGCCAGTGAGATGAATCAGTGGATAAATACTGCCAAGCCTGAGGACCTTGGGATGGGAGGCAAGGACCACCTCCCAAAAGTTGTACACACCACCACACATGAACACGAAGATGTAATAAGAAATTTTAAAGTCAAATTAAAGAGGCCTGACCAGTGTCACTACGGCTTGATGTACCGATGGATTTGGAGACCTGTGTGTCCCATAGCCCTGTATTTAGGGATGTCTGGGACAGAAGGTGGTGTCTCATTCCAGTCCGTGGGCCTGACCTGAGGAATTGGGTGGTTGCTTGTGTCCTGCCAAGGCATGCCGTTTCCTCGAAGCCTGGAAGCCTTCTTCACAGTCCGTTCCCCTCAGCTCCCTAGAGCATTTGCTGCCGGGAGCCAAGGCCCCTTATTTACAGCGGCCGCTGGCAGCGCTGGAATGAGACGTTCTTGCGTAGGGATTAGCTGAGTGACGAGACCGGAAATCCAGAGTCACAAATATATAAGGAGTCCTGTGTAGTGGTGCATGCCTGTTAATCCCCAGCACTCAGGAGGCTGAGGCAAGGAGGATTGTGAGTTCTAGGCCAGTCTGGACTACATAGCAAGACTCTGTGTCTCAAAACAAAAAACACCATCAACAACAACAAAATAAAAACCCCAAACCACAACGCAAGTATGGAAGCTCCAATTCCAGTCTTAAATCATACATTGAAGTTTATGGCGTTTACTCTCTCTTTTTTTTTTTTTTTTTTTTCCCCTATATAGAAAGACACTTCTCGGACCGGCTTACGGGTCTCCTATCGAGTACACTCAGGTGCTCCCCGTAAAGAACACATTCGAGCTGCAGAAACGCCACTTGGTGTTCATCAACAAAGACAAGGTGGGCTCCCTTTCTCGGCCCCTGTAAGATGATTGTGCAGGGAGTCCACAGACCGTGAGATCCAGGGCCGGGGAGATGGGGCTAGCCAGGAAAGCTGCTTACCGCCTGCCTCGTCTGGGGGCCCGAGTTTGAGCCCTGGAACCCGGTGAGAGGAGAGACTGTCTTGGGAAAGTTGTTCATTGACTTCCAAACAGGCACTGTGGCACAAATAGATGATAAGATGACCCCTGGGTCCTCAGTTCTGCTGCACAGAATTACCTCCATATGGGTCATTGGCCAAACTGAAAATGGCCACAGCTGGGTGAGAAGCGCTTCTGGGAGGCATTTCTTTCTTTTTTTTTTTTTTTTTTTGTGTGTGTGTGTGTGTGTGTGTGTGTGTGTGTGTGTGTGTGTGTGTATACACGTGCATGTGCGAACATGTGCCACAGTATGCATGTGGAGGTCAAAGGACAACTTTCAGGGGTCCATTCTCTCCGTCCACCATGTGGGTCCTGGGGGGTAGAACCCAGTCAGGCCTGGCAACCAGTGAGCCATCTCCCAGGCCCCTAGGAGACAGTTTTGAAGAGAGTTCTCAAAGTTTCCCAGTGAAAACTCGTAGCCTTCCAAATTACGCTTTTCTTTCTTTTTTATTGACCTGGAAAAATCTAATTTACATGGAAGATACACAAATCAGTGACACCTCGTCCTATATTAAACTTGACTCTTGACAGATGGGCTCCAGATGTGTGCATGCGTAGCACAAGTGTCTGGAGGTAAAGCTCAGGTGTGTCAGGCTAGCTTGAGACTCAGGCACTCGAGTCTGAATATCTAATTACACTTGCCTCTCTAGGTCGGACTCCAGATCTTACCTGTTGATGGCAACCCACACAAAACATGTGCTATCATTTGCCACCCAGACGGGGTGGCTGGCATGGCCCTTTCCTATGATGGCCGCTATGCCTTCACAGCAGGAGGCCAAGACTGCTCAGTGGCACAGTGGGAAATCAACTTAAGGTATGTGAGGGGACCGAACCTGACCCCATGTGGAAGTGTAGACATCCTTTTTCAAACGATATATTTGTGTGTGTGTTTGTGTGCGTGTGCATGCACGCACATGTGTGCATGTTAGTATGCACTTACGAATGTGGGTCCTTAAGTAGGCCAGAAGAGGGCATTGGATCTCCTAGAGCTGGATTTCATGGAGTTGTGAGCCATTTACACAAGGGCTTTTACCTCTGAGCCGTCGCTTCAGCCTAGAGACCCCTTCTCCTTCAATCACAACAGTTACAGAGCGCTTGCTACGTACCCCATGCTACGACCAAACAGTACCTTGCTCTCAGGATGCTTCCTGGTGATGTGTGCGGATCAAAGGCTGCTGTGCAGACTCGTGGACCCTGCACTAAATTTCCAGATTGGGTGGTGAGAGTGCCCCTGCCTCTGGCTGGCTCCCTGAAGTAGTTCTCAGTATCTGTGCACACTCATGCTGGCCGGAGAGACCAAGGCTAAGCCTCCAGAGTGGGCATTACAGAAACACTAAGGGTGGATTAAAAATCTGTTGAGCCAGGTGTTGGTGGCGCACGCCTTTAATCCCAGCACTCAGGAGGCAGAGCCAGGCGGATCTCTGGGAGTTTGAGGCCAGCCTGGTCTACAGAGTGAGCTCCAGGAAAGGCGCAAAGCTACACAGAGAAACCCTGTCGCGAAAAACCAAAAAAAAAAAAATCTGTTGCCAGAAGGCTCCTCTGCCTCTCCCTGCCCTGAAAGGAGACCTGGTCTGCCTAAAGTGAAGCTGGAAAATGCTAGACTTGTACACCAGAGTAAGAATATATAGGTCCTTTAAGGTCAAAGAGATAAGGGTTGCGGTATAGCTTGGAGTCTCTGCTCCAGAATCTGGGCGGTTTTCTTAATGTCGCTAATCCTTAGAGTCTGTCTGTGTAGTGGAGGTAACGACTTTTACAGGACCCCGTGTGGATCAGACAGGTTGACATAGGTGAATGCGGTAACCAGTCTATAAATTATGGCATCCTTCCTTTCCTTTCCTCCTGAAAAGGGCATTTGTGTATGAGACGGGACAAGCGTGAACGTGACCCTCTCCTCCATCTAAACACAGTGGTCTGAACCAGGGCAGAGCCAAGGCTGGGCAGCCAGATCATGTTTCTCATGACCCGGTCCACGCAAGCTCCAGGGGCAGACGGCACCGGCACCTTCCTCCCTCAAAGAGCAGCCTGATTCATGGCTCCCGGTAACGTCTGCCCCGCCATCTGCCAAGCCCACATCTTTCTCTTTCCGGCAGATGTTAACGCTTTCCTTCTTACTCTGAACTTGAGTGAAAATAACTGACAAAGCCGTTCGGGTGCCATGATGGCTTCTGGTTCAGACTGCGGTTGCAACTCTGCCTTTTGCCTCTGCCAGCCCTGGCGAGCCGATCCGGGGACCTGGGGGACTGGGAAACCGGGAGGTGAGCTAGCTCTCCATCCAGAAGCACTTACCCAACAGGCCCAGTGTGGCACCCACGTGCCACCTGCAATCCTTGGGGCCAGTGGCGAGCTGGAGGG
This sequence comes from Peromyscus nudipes, assembly GCA_902168325.1. Lineage (NCBI taxonomy): Eukaryota > Metazoa > Chordata > Mammalia > Rodentia > Cricetidae > Peromyscus > Peromyscus nudipes. The sequence goes on from CABHPH010115272.1 coordinate 11,604, forward strand.
AGGTGAAGTCTCCCCATTTTTTGCCCTCAGTCCTTGTGGGATCCGATAGGGATCTCCAGTAGCCTCCTTATGCTTGGCCAGAATCCAGGCTTCTGAGAATTTCAATTTAATCTGTTGTGGGGGACAAAGGATCATTATAAACTAATTAGCACTTTATTGCTGCTTCTGGTAACTTAATATGTTCAGCATTTCACTAATGGAAAGAAATGTAAAAACCCCAAACAAGTAAACAATACACTTCTCTCCCAGGGCCCAGGCTGTAGCTCGGTGCTTGACTAACATGCATGAGGTTTGGGTCCCATCCCCAATACCACATAGACGCGTGTGCTGGTTAGTTTTATATCACTTGACAATGGCTAAAGTCATGTGAGAAGAGGAACTTCTATTGAGAAGTTGAGTCCATAAGGTCAGGCTATAAACAAGCCTGTAGAGCATTTGATTGATTCGGAAAGGCCCAGCCCATTGTGGGTGGGGCTACCCCTCCGCTGATGGTCCTGGGGTATTTTTTTAGGTGTTTTTTTTTTGTTTTTTTAGACAGGATTTCTCTGTGTATCCCTGGCTGCCCTTGGACTCACCCTATAGACCAGGCTGGCCTCAAACTCCCAGGAATCCACCTGCCTCTGCCTCCCAAATGCTGGGACTAAAGCCGTGCACTGGCCAGCTGTCCTGGGTTCTGTGAGAGAGCAGGCTGAGCAAGCCATGGAGAGCAAGCCAGTAAGCATCATTTCACCTCTGCATCAGCTCCTGCCTCCAGGTTCCTGCCCTGTTTGCATTCCTGTCCTGATTTCCTTTGAGGATAAACAGTGATACGGAAGTGTTGAGCCAAATAAACCCTTTCTTCCCCAAATAGCTTTGGTCACTGTGTTTCATCACAGCAATAGTAACCCTAAGACAACCCATCATGGTGGCACAAGCCGCTAATCCAGCACTCGGGAGGTGGAGGCAGGAGCATCAGAATATCAAAGTCATCCTCGACTATATGAGTTGAAGGTTAGCCTGGGCTACATAAGACCCTCTCTAAAAGAAAGTTTTGTACTAAATTTACTGATGCTAGAGCTGTAGAGTGGAGTGAAGTTGGAAAACCTCCCACCTCCACCCTGCTCACACAAAAGCAGAGACCTGGATTCAAACCCCAGCTTGGTCAGACATGGGAACTCGTGACAGTAATCCTAGTACTCAGAGGTAACAGCAGGAGGTCAGCAGTTCAAGGCCATCCTCAGCTACATAGTGAGGTCAAGGCTAAACAGAGGTACATCAAATGCAAAATATAAACAACAACAAAATAATCCTAGACTATAACTCCTCCGAGCCCCAGCTTTTCCATGCAATGGATGGGGTACCATCCCATGCCCTCTTTGGGGAGCATCTCCCAGGCACTTGCCTGATGTTAATCATGATGTGCCTGGTGTCTCTAGCCCCAGCCCCTTGCCTAGAAGCACCATGCTATTCCTGAGTATACATATGTTCAATAAATGCCACTTTCTGGGGCTGGAGAGTTGGCTTAGCGATTAAGAGCACTTGTTCTTGCAAAGAATTGGGCTTTGATTCCCAGCACCCACACAGAGGCTCACCACTTCCTTAAGGCACCAGGCATGCATGTGGTGCACACACACATACATGCAGGCAAAGCACTCATACACACAAAATAAAAATCTAAAAAAAATTAAATAAATTCCATATTCCTTCTGTGCCTCAGTGACCTCTCTCTCTCTCTCTCTCTCTCTCTCTCTCTCTCTCTCTCTCTCTCTTTCAGTGTGAGTATTGAGACCCCAATTTAGGCACAAGGAGGCTTTTGGGGAGGCAGCTGGAATCCCATGTGGCTGCTTGGCCGCAGAGCAGGACCTGGAGCATAGCCCCCCGTTTGTGGCCCTCAGCCTTCTTCCTGCCCAGCTCTGCCCTCAGTGTCTTCCTCTTGAGCTTCCTCAGGTTATAGCCCTTGCCACCGAGAGAATGGATCTCTTTCTTTGCTCTGGCCAGAGGAATTTGGTCCCTCTGGGGTCAGCAGGCAGCGGCAGGAGCATGGATCAGGAGCATGTGGCACCGTGCTGACCCCAGAGCCCAGCAGGTTGGGCTGTCTTAGGGAGCCAAGGGCATGAGCCGCCTTACCCTAGAGCGGTTGTTGTTTTCTCACTCTTAGGGAGCGTGCCACCCAGCTCCCAAACCAATACCTGGAGACTTACTTATTCTCACTTATGAATGCCCAGTCTTTAGCTCAGCTTATTTCCGGCCAGCTTTTCTTAAATTATCCCATCTACCTTTTGCCTCTAGGCTTTTACCTTTCTCTATTCTATATACCTTTCTTCCCTTCTTACGCCGTGGCTGGCTGTGTGTCTGTGTGTCTGTGTGTCTGTGTGTCTGTGTGTCTGTGGGGCTGTGGAGCTGTGGGGCTGTGGGGCTGGCCCCTGATGTCCTCCTCTCCTCCTCCCTTTCTTGCTCCTCTCTCTTCTTCTCTCTCTTTATTCTCTCCACCTGGCAGCCCTGCCCATTTATCTCTCCTGCCTAGCTATTGGCCGTTCAGCTCTTTATAAGACCAATCAGGTGTTTTATGTAGGCAAAGTAACACAGCTTTGCAGAGTTAAACAAATGCAACATAAAAGAATGCAATACATCTTTGCATCATTAAATGAATATTCCTTGGCATAAACAAATGTAACACATATTAAACTAATATTCCACAACATTACCCTTAGGGGTTCCTGGTAGTGACAGGCTCCCATGTCACTTCTGGTCCTGATACCCTGCTCTAGGCAGCATATTTAAAAGTGGCTTTGTTACCCTTTGGGTCAGGAACAGGCCAGGTTTGGCCTGGGGGCCACAGAGAAGGAACAGCTAGCTGATCACCTGCCTTCATAGTTTTCTGTCAGAGCCAAGAAGTAGGGTGAAGACTGGGCCCTGCAGGAGAAGACCCCAGGCTCATGTGGGGAACAGATGCATCAGGCCATCCCCTGGACCCAGCAGCAGGGCAGAGACATTCTGTGACTCTTATGAGAAGGGTAAGGGCATGTCAGTGCTCATCAGCCCTTGGCATGGTCAGAGCTGCGCTTCTGGGCTTGACCCTTTCCTGGGTGTTTTACACTGTCCTCTCGACCTCATCCTCACAGCCATTCTGGGAGACAAGTGCTATTCTTATCCCCACATACAGGTCATTAAACGTCCAAGGGGTCTATTGATGGTTCAAGTGATGGACTGGTACCCGAGAAAAATAAAGGGCCAGCGGCAAATCCTTCATGTGTGTTTACTTGTTTAACTCTCATGGCAGCCCTGTATGACCCTACCCATTTTGCAGATGAGGAAACTGAGCAGAGGTGGTATAGCTCAAGGTCATACAGCTTATAAGTGGCGTAGTCGGGGCTCACAGGCATGTCCCTGTGACTCCAGTTCTGGATCCTTCAGTTCTTACCATAGGTCTTCACTGAAGTTGGTTCTAATTCACTGAACTAGCAGAAATCCAGTGAGTGGCTTTTTTTTTTTTTTCCTTACAGTGACTTTAGATTATTTGCCTCTTGTGTGAGGAAAAGTCGGTTGGTCTCATGCAAAAGTAGGTTTTCTTCCCATTCAAAGGGCCTATTTTTGGAGAATCTGACCCTATGCTAGAGAGCAGAGGGTTATTTTTATCCACTTGGCATGGGTCCCTGTGATCTCCCGGGCTTTTCTGGAAGCAATTAGCGCTGGCAGTACACCTGCACGACACCCCATCCTTTTGGTGCTGGTCGGCCGTGCTCAGCTCAAGAGGGTTGAGGTCTCAGACTGGAGCCTTAACCCCCCCCCACGCCCCACCCCCAGGAGAGGTGTGGTCCCCAAAGATTGCAGACAAATTGCCAAGCACCTGCCCTATCATTAGAATGAGCATATCACCATAATTAAGGTGGGTGCCCTGTACGGCTGCGTTCCACGCTTGAAATTGAATTTTCTGTCACAGGCTTCGTCACTGAGGGACAAGAGACCCTGCCGAGGCCACCGTCTGTGTGACTCCATGACTTCATGCATGAGTACTTCCTAATGGTGATGTTTCTCATTGTTGTAGTGCCCTGGAGGCGGCTGTTTCTCTTGGGGGTGAAGACTTGACCCCGTTCTACGGGCTGGTGGCTGGTGGCAGGGAAGGAAAATTCTACAGGGTAATTGTCATCAAACACTTCCTGGGGACCTCTAGTCAAGGCTGTAGAGCAAACATTAGAGACTGACCCTCTGTGCTTTTCCATAAAGCCCCCTCCCCCTCACCGAGCTTAGAACACGCTTTCTAGGAAATGTCCCCTTCCTGGGTGTGTCTGACTGTTCTGTGTGCTGTTTCTGTTTGGTTCCACACAGGAGCTGGAGGACTACTTCTACTACTCCCAGCTCCGCAGTCAAGGTATCGATACGATGGAGACCAGGCAGGTGTCGGAACACATCTGCCTGTCAGAGCTCCCCTTTGTCATGAGAGCGATTGGTTTTTACCCATCAGAGGAGAAGGTAGGTAGAGCGCCCGCAAGATCAGAGCTGGGATGGGCTATTTATATCAAGCGCCTCCGGGAACAGTCACTGCAGGCCAGCCTGGAAACATGCCATTTTTTTTCTGAAGTAAATAGATCAGGAAGAAGATTCTGAGGACTTCAAATGGGCTGCCTAACTGACTGGAGGTTAAGATGCACCCATTCCCCAAGACAGATTCCTTGTGGATGTGGGGTATTAGGTGAAGCAGGGCCTCCTTAACCTCTGCTGCAGACCCCCCACCTTTTTTTTGAGACAAGATCTCTATGTAGCCCTAGCTGTCCTTGAACTCTCTCTGTAGACCAGGCTGGCCTCGAACTCACAGAGATCCGCCTGCCTCTGCCTCCCCAGTGCTGGGATCAAAGGCGTGCGCCACCACGCCGGGCCTGCAAAACCTTTTTTGCCCAAGAATTTTTTACACAACCCTGGGTATATTGGTGTATAAAATAGGTACACAAATCAAATATTTTGCTGATAAAAAAAAAACAATGAAGAAATCTATTTTAAAGGAATTTTTGTGGCTTCCATACAGTTTTACCATTTGTTGAAGACAAATTTTCATACTATTGAGATGGTCGTGTTCATTTGTTTTTACATAAAGAATAGAATCTTCCTGAATGTCCGATGCTGCAGGAGGTAGAGTGCCTTCAATGGTTTTCAGAGGTGGCTGAGATTTGGTTTTGTCATTGTTAATCCCAAGAATACTGCTTCACATAAATGCGTGATGCCAAAAAAGTCAGGGCGTATTTAGGACCATTTCAGAAGTGGTTGGAAATTCTAATCTCAAGTCAAAATTTATACAGTGATTTTTAAAAAATGAAACTTTAGTCAGCAACTCAAACAGCAATTCTTAAACATTTTGAGTTGAGGATCTAGATCAACAGAGCTCTTGCCTAGCATGCCCGAGGCCCTAGGTTCGAGCCCCAGGACTAGGGGCAAAAAAAAAAAAAATCGAACCAAACTTCTAATGGAGTACATTCCAAATATATTCTGATACTCACATGCTGAACAGCAATGGTAGGGAAATATGGAGAGTCTTTGTTTTCCATAATTAAACGATCATATTTCTGCAGAAAAGATACTGCAATCTGTAGTGTGTGTAGTCACGGATCCCAGCCGAGGTTCTTGTCGGCACTCGGTGGTGTTTTGTTGCATGAAGGCATTTATGGCAAGTATAAACGTGTGTGTGTGTGTGTGTGTGTGTGTGTGTGTGTGTGTGTGTGTGTGTTCAGAACCGAGGCTGCAGAGAGGTTGCTTGATGCAGCACGGGGTGATGAGTGCTGCCATGAGCCCCTCGGATTGATGGCAAGTTTGACCTTGAGCATATTTTCAGTTGCTATGTCTTCAGAAACCATTTACTGCTTGCTACCAAGCTTGTAAATTCATTGCATGGCCCCATATGGAGGTTGCAACCCATAGTTTTTAAAAGATGTATTTATTTTTATTTAATATGTATGTTTGTGTACCATGTGTGTACCTGGTGCCCGTGGAGATTAAAAGAGGGTGCTGGATCCCCTGGAACTGGAGTTACAGACAGCTGTGAGCCGCCATGTGGTTGCTGAGAACTGAACCTGGGTCTGTTGTACCCAGAGTCCCCCAAAGACCACCAAGAGACCAAATCTGATGCAAAAGCAAAGATTCTTTATATTTCGAGTTAACTTGGGTCTCCTTATCCGTCTGATGCAGCAGCAGAGCAGGAGAGACCCTTAGTAGCAATGGGGCAGGGTTTTTAAAGCAAGGGGGGCTTGGGGTCTACAGACTACATAGGAACAGTCTCAGGATTGGTTTATGCAAGTGGCAATCATGTCAGTAACTTTTAATTGGCTAGGGTTAGTTGGGGGTTACAGTTATCCGTTGTTGGGCAGGCCTGAACAAGCCCCAGGCTTTGTCCTTGAGTCGCCAGGGAGGCTGGCTGGCTTAGCACGTACTGATTGTGGGGGCTGTCTCAGTGGCCCAGGCTCTGTCCTTGACTCATGCACGTAGCTCTAAGTTGGTGAGGGGTCCCAGACAGTAAACAACTGGCTGAACCTTGAGCGGTCAGAGTACATGCAGAAAGGGAGCTACTTCAAGGACTATGTCTTTTGTTCACGGCCCTCCCAGAAACTGCTTGCTCAAGTCTCAGGAAACTGAAATTGAGGCCTGATCTCTGAGAGAAGACTGAGCAGCCTGTTATGGCATCTGCCTGGTCCTTTTGGGTCCTCTGGGAGAACAGCCAGTGCTTTAACCACTGAGCAGCCTCTCCAGCCCTAAACCTACAATTTAAGAAGCAGAGAGTCAGGGGACGCAGAACTGGGCATGTGAGGCTGGTCTACCTCTGCCCTCCCTGGGCAAGGACGAGAACCCTGGGCTTCAGGGGGATGATGTGTCCAAGGCAGGGAGCACATCACCGGGTGTGTAGAAAGAACTCTCGGTACCTGTGTCTCCTTCTGTATAGTTGCCATTAAGCTGGTGTATGTTCTTGGGGCAACTCTGGGAGGTGGACGGATGCTGGGCGGCCTGACTCTGTAGCTCAGACATGAGTCTGACCACATGGCAGAAATCCCTAGACACTAACGGCTCTGGACAGGGCCAAGGAGCCCACGTGTGTTCCTAACGGGAACTCTTCTAAATATAACTTACAGGATTTCCTTTCTGAGTTGAAATGTGATATAGTCTCATTGCAGAAAATTTGGGAAAGATATGCAGGTAGAATGAAGAAAAGTTACTTACAATATAATCCTACCACCCAGACTTGACTCTTACTATTATTTTCCTGTTTATGCATTTAGGCAGGGAATGGTCACTACACTGAATATATATGACTGCCTTGTATTCTTATATTGTGTGACATGTCATAAACACTTTCCATTTGGTTAGAAATTCTCTAGAAAAAATATGTTCTTTTTAAGATACTTATTTTGTGTTTATATGTGACGTATGCATGTGGAGGTGTGGGGGTGTTGTCCTGTCTATCACTCGCCCTTTTTAAAAAAATGTTCTTATTTATTAGCTGGGCAGTGGTGGTGCACGCCTTTAATCCCAACATTCAGGAGGCAGAGGCAGTTACATCTCTGTGAGTTTGAGGCTAGCCTGGTCTACAGAGCGAGATCCAGGACAGGCACCAAAACTACACAGAGAAACCTTGTCTCAGAAAAAAAAAAAAAAAAAAGAAAGAAAGAAAGAAAGAAAAGAAAAGAAAAAAGAAAACAAACATAACAAAACAAAAACAAAAAAATTACTTATTTATTTACTCTTTTTTTTTCTTTTCTTTTTTTTTTTTTTTTTCGAGACAGGGTTTCTTTGTGTAGCTTTGAGCCTTTCCTGGAACTCACATTGTAGCCCAGGCTGGCCTCGAACTCACAGAGATCCGCCTGCCTCTGCCTCCCGAGTGCTGGGATTAAAGGTACAAATGACACCATGACCCACTCTTACAGCGGTATCTTACAAAGCAATATTCTTAAACGTTGGCTTCCAAACTGGCCGTCTATCAGAATTACTTTGAACCTTTGTCAGATAAGTGAGATGGGATTCCTAGGCCTCGCCACAGGTTGAGTGCCATAGCCAGCGAGGACAGGGCCAGGCAGCGTAGGGTCTCATCTGTCCAGGGTCTTTCAGATACTGCCGCCGTGTGGAGAGCCCTGACCTCAGACACCAGCTCTGAGTGTCATTTCCCAGGGCTGCTCACCATCGAGGATGAGGGCTTAACACACACTGCAGAGTTACTGGTGAGGAATCCTCTTTGGCTGTAAGTCACGGGTATCTAAGGCATGCCAGGTCTTGGTTCAAAGAAGCCGAGTCCTGTAGTAGAGGTGGTGTGCGGCTTAACCGAACCCAGAGCCTCAAATGCAGCTCCAGGAAACACTCTTCTCTCTGGGTCTCTCTTGCTTTTGTGTTGCCTTGGACTGTGGTCTATCCTCACCCCTGCCTGTGCCTAGGAGGCCGCAAACCCAGATACTGGAAAGAGCTTCCTTTCCAGAGCCCTGATCACCACTTGCTAATGGCGAGCCTGACCTCATCACTGTCCAGGAGCACATACTGCCCAGGCTGCTAGGCCTGGACACCCACCCTTTCTAGAGTCTGAGACAGGTTCAGTCCACCTTCATGTGAGGACTTGAGCAGGGTGGAATGGTTCCCAAATGAGATCCTGACTAGGCCCTGGGATGCAGCTCAGTGGTGGAGCTCATCCTTAACATGTGGGTTCTATCCCCAGCTCTGTATGGGACAATGGTGGCACCCAAATCCTGGGATTGCTGGAAAGATTTTGTGGGTAACTGGCTGTTTAGCTCAGTCCACAGGGCATAGTAAGTATCTGAAAAGCATCCGGTGTCTTTTCATAGTCCTGCCTCTGGCTAAAGGATTACAGGCCAGAAGCCAAGGTTCCCACCCTTTTCTGTGCAGGGGCTAGAACCCAGGGCTTGACACATGCTGAGTAAACACACCGACGCTAAACTGCCTCTCTCCAGCCCTCAAAAGTTCAAGGTTATCCTCAGCTACATAGCTAGTTCTAGACTATCCTGGGCTACATAAGACTCTGCCTCAAAAAACCCCAAATGACAAAAAAAAAAAAAATCTACTTGGGCTGGAGGCGTAGCTCAGTGGTGTGGGTCTTGCCTGGCCAAGGCCCAGGTTCCACCCCAGCACCACCCGCCCTGTGCACACAGATGCATATACTCTTTGGAGATGTTCCTGTGATCCAGATGTGCCCCACACCAGCCTGTAGCCTTTGTCAGCTGATGCACTCGCTGCACGAGATGTTTCTGGTCTGTTCTTCTCATGTCAGATCTACAGCGATTTTAAAGATTTTTTTTAAATGTATTTGTTTTTATTTTATGAGCATTGGTGTTTTGGCTACATGTATGTCTGCGTGAGGGTGTCAGATCTTAGAGTTATAGACAGTTGTGAACTGCCATGTGGGTGCTGGGAATTGAACCTGGGTCCTCTAGAAGAGAAGTCAAGTGCTCTTGACCACCGAGCCATCTCTCCAGCCTCGATTTTAAAAAATCTTTTCATGCCTTCTAAATTTCTAAACCTGGCTCTGCTGAAGTTCATGGAACACTTCCTATGAAAACGTAACTGTGCCTCCACCCCCAGCCCCCAGCCCCACTCTCCTAAGAAGTTATATGGAAAAGTTGGCCTAGCCAGCTTGGGCACACACAAGACTCAGGTGGAGAGCCAAACCAGCCCCCCACCCCACCCCAAGACTATGCAGTGTTCATAGTTTTCGTACCTCATTATAGCCACCTCTGGATTTGACGATAATGCAGTAAGCTGAAGTCAAATTTCACAAGAATATAACTCCAAAGAGTTCCAAGTCCCCCTTTCTTCTACAGAAAGGTGCGTGTGCACAGAGCATGCCTAGAGTGGCTGAATGAAGAGAGGTTCTTCCAACCCTTCATTTTGTTTGTGTTTTGAATCCCTATGCAACCTAGGCTGGCAATCCTCCAGCCCCGGTCTCTGGAGTAGTAGAAACGAGAGGTGTGCACCACACCCTATTTTAAAAGAACAACGAAAAAAGCATATAACATCATAGAAGGAGCCAGAATTAAGTGTCCAGTTTCCATTGCCAGTGTCTATTGCCCCTCATGTCCCTCTGACTCGGGGGACAGCCCCTGCGTGGTGCTTGCTCCCGGCTCTCTTTCCTTGTCGCTTACCCAGCACTGTTAGATCTGGGCCGGGCTTCATAGCGACTTAACATCAGTGCACCCTCTTTGTTCCATAAATTTAAGGCTAATTCTGGTAGAAACATATGTGCCCCCAGCAAGCGCCCCAAGAGCAGGCACTCAGCAAATGGTAATTGAATGAATGTGTAAATGAGCAAATGGTGCCCAGTGGCCTCATTCAGCTGCAAGGCTGCAGAGAAGAGTAGGAGCCCTGACATTAGTGTTTGATCTCAGAGTAATTACCAAGTTCCCTAACGGGCCGGGCAAACTCAGGAGCGATAGCTTTGTGCAGGAGTGTTTAGAGAGGAAATAAATGATTGCTTGACTTTTCAATTGTGTACGTACGTGTGTGTGTGTGTGTGTGTGTGTGTGTGTGTGTGTGTGTGTGTGTACACGCATGCGCGCCATGGCGTATATGTAGAGGTTGAAGGACAACTTGCTGGAGTTGGTTCTCTCCTTTTATCATGTGGGTCCCAGGAATCAAACCCAGGTTGTCAGTCTTGGTGGCAATCACCTTTAGCCACTAGGCCATGTCTTCAGCCCCAACACATTTTGTTTTAAGAATGTATCCTGGCCTGGGTGGTGGTGCACACCTTAATCCCAGCACTCGGGAGGCAGAGCCAGGCGGATATCTGTGAGTTCGAGGCCAGCTTGGTCTACAGAGCAAGATCCACGACAAGCACCAAAAACAACACAGAGAAACCCTGTCTTGAAAAAAAAACAAAACAGGGCTGGAGAGATGGCTGAGAGGTTAAGAGCACTGCTTGTTCTTCCAAAGGTCCTGAGTTCAATTCCCAGCAACCACATGGTGGCTCACAACCATCTGTAATGAGATCTGACGCCCTCTTCTGGCCTGCAGGGATATGTGCAGACAGAATACTGTATACATAATAAATAAATAAATTTAAAAAAACTTTAAAAAAAAAAAGAAAAAAAACAAAACAAAAGTTAAGATCGGGCTGGAGAGATGGTTCAGTGGCTGCTCTTCCACAGGTCCTTAGTTTAATCCCCAGCAACCACATGGTGGCTCACAACCATCTATAATGAGATCTGGTGCCCTTTCCTGGCCTGTATATACATAATAAATAAATAAATCTTTAAAAAAAAAAAGTTAAGATCACCGACTACACTTCCAGAATACCCACATTCAGTTCCTGGCAGCCACATGGTGGCTCACAACCATTTAGTAACTCTAGTTCCAGGGGATCTGGTACCCTCTCCTGACCTCCATGAGCATCAGGCAAGCACGTGATACATAGACATAAATGCTGGTAAAATATCCATAATAATAATAATAAATTTTTAAAAATTAAAAAAGGGTGTATCCTCTAGAGAAAGTTTCACTCATATGAAATGATACACACAGGGAAGGGAGACTCATTTCAGCAAACACTGAAAAAAACAGGCTGGAGAGATGACTCAGCAGTTAAGAGCACTGGCTGCTTTTCCAGAGGACCCAGGTTCAATTCCCAGCACCCACATGGCAGCTCACAACTGTCTGTAATGCCAGTCCCAGGGGCTCCAATGCCCTCTTCTGGCCTCTGAGGACACTAGGCACACACATGGTATACAGATATTAATGCATGCAAAACATCATACACATAAAATACGTGAATTTTTAAAAATTGGAATAATTACAATGCCCAGTGAGGGAGATAGGGTCAATAAAATAAGGCAAGTCGGTCTATACTCAGGAGCCACTGAAGAGTGGAATTGATAGGCTGGACTGGGCTCAGTTTAGTGCTCTTGTGGCATGTACAAAGCTCTGGATTCTCAGTACCCAGCACTGCATAAAATCACGTGCCTTCCTAGAACCCCAGCACTCAGGAGGCAGAGGCAGGAGGGTAAGGAAGGGATGTGGTATGGACCTCAGTTCCATAGACTGAGGCCAGTCTGGGATGCATCATGAAACTCTGTCTTGAGGGAGAGCAAGAGCAAGGGTGGGCACTCTAGATGCTTTGTAATTGCTTGTATGGCCAAGCCTGGTAGCGCAGGCCTGTCGTCCCAACCACTCGGGAGGCTGAGGCAGGAGAATGACAAGTTCAAGGCCTGTCTGGGCAACTTAGTGAGATCCTGTCTCAAAGTGAACTTACTGGTGCCTCCGTGGCAGAGCATTTACCTAACATGTGTGTGGGCCCTGGGTTCAATCCCCAGCACCACCAAATAATTGTAATTATAATTATTACTTGTGTATTCATGTACCTATGCTGTGAGGTAATCCTTTTGTACACTGTGAAGATTTGTCGCTGTGACTGGTTTAGTAAAGAAGCTGACTGGCCAGTAACTGAACAGGATAAAGTTAGGCGGGAAAGCCAAATTGAGAATGCTGGGAAGGAGAAGGGTGAGGACAGGCGTCGCCAGCCATATGCAGAGGGAGCAGGAGATGAACGTGCCATGCTAATAAAGGTCCCGCCGCGTGGCAGAGCGTAAATAAGGAATATGGTTATTTGGGAACTGGCGGGCAGGAGAGAAACATCCGACTACATGCCTAACCTTCAGGAACAGGTTCCAAGCCCATAATGACACTCCTTTCTGGGGGCTGCGAGTTGGGGGGGTACACTCTTCTCACTTTCTGCGACGTACAGTCTGAGGTCAGCTGGGGCCTCTGGGATCAACCGAGACCAGACTGTAGTCTCATCCAGCCGGTTCAGGCCCTCGTGGTCTCTGCATTCAACATCCCTCCAGGCCCGATGCTCATCTCTTCCTCGCTTGGCACACAAACATGAAGCCGACTCCCTCTAGAGAACTTTCTTGAAATCGCCAGAAAGGGTCGCATATAACCTCATTTCACAACAATTTACCTCAAACTGCGTGTGACCACCCACCATGGGGCTCCTTGGCCGGTCTCCATCCCACTGGGTTCTCACCGTCTACCACCCCTCGCTCTTCCTGCCTCCTGTCACGGGGGCCCTGGCGACAACCTCATTCTCCTTGGCTCTTCTCAGCTTCTGTCTCCCAGCACACACTGTCAGCCCATCAAGTGTCTATACATGAAAAGCCTGCTTGCTCAACAGCTATCCCCTCCCCTCCCCGGCAGGGATTGTGAAGAGGGGAGGGCCTAATACATATGTTTTCATGCTATTCGGTTTTCTTAAACTGCCAGCGTATAGTCTGTGTTGCTTTTGTATTCAGAACAAAAAACCCAGCAGATAAACACACAGGATCCTCTGAAAGCCTCGCGTGCTAATCTGTTAGAACTGGTCCCAGCTGGGGTAGAAATCGCAGCCAATTGGTGCGAGCTCACCCATATGGAGAGGGAGAAACTTGAGAAAGAGATCATGTGCGCAGCTTTGCCTCCTGTGATTAAAGCCCCCAGGACCCTTAGTGTGTTAGGTCCTGCGCTGAAAAGTAAATATCAGGTTATTCTCATCCTAAAGGGAACAGAGATGGCCCACTCTTCTAGAGGAGGCCTGACTGGCCGACTAGGAGAAGTCTAGAGCAGGACGTCACCCAGCGAGCTTCCTGCAGAAAGACTGCAAGGCAGAAGTATTTATACGTGAGCATTTAAATAAATAAATTCCAGAATACCCGAGAGCCGCTGGATAAAGCACGCAGGTGGTCACACTCACACCAAAGTGCAAAGCTGATGGGGGTCTTCTCTATAGGCACTCAGTGTGCACCTAGCACCTTCAAGGAGGCCCTGTGGGGTTTGGTCCTCTCTGGCCTCAGGAAGCATGCAGGCCCTTGCCTTATTTGTCCTGCCCATTTCACAGGTGGTAAAAGTGAGGCTTGGAGCAGGAAGGCAGCTTGCACTGCCACTCTGCTTCTGAGAACAGAGCCAGAGTTTGAACCACATAGGCTGAGCCCAGACCTGGTGTTCTGTGTTTACACATGTGTCCCAGCAGGAAGAAAGAAAACAATCCTGTAAGTGGAGACGTCGATCCCCGCATGGCACTGGAGTTCTGGGTTTTTTGTTTGTTTGTTTGTTTGTTTCTGTACTAGGCTAGCCCTTGACCACTGAGCTACACCCTGCCCAAGGCATGTGCTTTTTCTTATGTCCCCACTGTTGGAAGCTTTCACGACAAGCGTGCATTGATCTTTACCAGCTCTGCGATTTTTATGAAAGACTGGGTAGAGCACAGTGATGGTGGAAAAAAAAATCTAGTCTCTAAAATACCGATGTTCTAGAATTGAACAGTTGTGTTGCTTGCTTTTGCTATGGCCTACATTAAAAAAAAAAAAGTTTACTGTAACGTCACACACACCATACGAGGCAACTATTTTCTGTGTGCAGTTCAATGGCTTTTGGGTTCTTCACTGAATTGTGTAGTCATCAACCCTGCGCAACCCCAGGATATTATCACCCCCCAAAGGAACCCTACATCCATTATCAGCCCCTTTCTGCCCCTCCTCCCCCAGCCCTGGCAACTGCCTATCTGTCTTCCGTCTGCACGGTCTCATCTATTCTTGATTGCATAAAAATAGATCATACAGTATGTGATATGCCTGGCTAGGTTCACTCGGCCTGATGCATTCAAGATTCATTCAGAATGTACCATGCTCAGACCTTCATTCTTGGTTTTTTTTTTTAATTTATTTTTTTTTGTTTGTTTGAGACACAGTCTCACTATGTAGCCCTGGCTATCCTGGATCTCACTTTGTAGGCCAGGCTGCCCTCGAACTCACGGAGATCCACCTGCCTCTGCCTCCAGAGTGCTGGGATTAAAGGTGTGTGACACCATGCCTGGCTGATATTTTTATTTTTGACTTATTTTTATGTGTAAGAATGTTTGGCCTGCATGCCCTCAGAGACAAGAAGAGGGTGTCACATCCCCTGAAATTCTGAAATTGGAGTTTTGGATGGTTGTGAGCCACCATGTGGGTGCTGGGAACTGAACTTGGATCTTCTGCAAAAATAAGAAATGTTTTTAACTGCTGAGCAATCCTCCAGCCACTTATTATTATTATTATTATTATTAATTTATTTATTTCATTTTTTCGAGAGATTTTTCTCTATATAGTCCTGTCTGTCCTGGAACTCACTCTATAGCCCAGGCTGACCTCAAACTCTGGGATCCACCTGCCTCTGCCTCCTAAGTGCTGGGCTTAAAGGCGTGTGCCACTACTGCCTGGCTTCCTGTTATTTTTTAATTACTTGTGGGCTTGTGTGTCTCTGTGTGGGTTTGTGCACACGAGTGCAGTTGCTTATAGAGGCCAGGAGGAGGCATTATGTCCTTTGAAAGAGTAGCAACTACCTTTAACTGCTGAGCCTTCTCTTCATCCCCCTTGATGATGATGGTGGTGATGATGATGGTGGTGGTGGTGGTGATGATGATGGTGGTGATGATGATGGTAATGATGATGATGGTGATGATGATGGTTCTTTTTTAAATTTTTTGGATTTAAATATTTGTTTTATTTACCCAAATGAGTATTTTGCCTGCACATATATATATGTGCGCCATGTGCATGCCTGGTACCTATGGAGGTCAGAGGAGGAGATTAAATCCACTGAAGCTGGAGTTATGGATGATTATGAGCTACCATATGGGCGCTAGAATCCAGGTCCTCTGTGAGAACAGTCAGTGCTCCTAAAAGCTGAGCCTTCTTTCCGATCCCCCTTCATTCCTTTTTTTTTTTTTTTTTTTTCTGAATAGTATTCTATGCAGTCCTGTGAACTTGCCACATTTTATTTGCCTAGTCATGATTTGGTGAGCATTTGGGTTGTTCGTACCATTGTGCTGTTATGAGGGATGCTACCATGAGCACTCCTGTGTGGATCTCTTTCTTTCTAGTTCTCTGGTGCATGTACTAAGGAGGGGAATTGCCTTGTCGAGGAGGAGTTTTGTATCTGTCTGTCAGGGGAATTTCTATCCCTGTTAATCTTGACTGGAACCAGCATGCATCTGCCTGCTTCAGAGTGTCCAGGACCTGATCAGAATTTCTGAGAGTGGTGGGCACCTCATCAACTCACCCTTGTGGCTTTGGGGGGAAAGCTCCACGACTTGGCGTTCAGGCAAGAGCTTCTCTTAAAAACCTTTACAAACATGCATGCATGCTATAAAGACACCAACACCTCCCCAACCTCCACCCCCCCCAGCACTCTCTCGATGGCTTCTATTTGGCATCTGTTGAGGTCTTGGGTGACCTGTCCCCAGGATGAGAGGAGGCCGCTCTGGGATTTTAAGAGCGGAGTGGAGCATAAGTCGTAGGGGGGCTCAGGGGAGTCTCCAGACACAGCTGCACAGAGAGTCTGCCTGGCTGTGGGTCACCCTCTTGAGTCCACTCCTCCCCTGCCCCAGGTCGATGTGAAAAGGCTGGTGTGGACAACCAGGATGAGCTGTGGTGAAGGGCTGACTCCAGTATGTCAAGGATGTTCTAGAGAGTTGCATGTGACAGTAAGAGGGTGTAGGGAGTATGGAGAGTCCTCCAGCCCTGTGAGCCTATGACACTCTCACAGAAGGAAACATGCCGGCCACCCAGAGCCGCCTTCTGAAAAGGGGAATGGCCTCCGTTCAAGTTGCTCTCCATTTAATAAGGAGCTTATAAAACTTAATTATAAAACATGATTCAAAAGCCCTCAGTGGCTTCCTGTGGCTGGCAACGGGGATTGTACACCAAAAGGCCGTCGGGGTTCAATAATGGGATGAAGGAAAATCGTTTTGCGGAAGGGACTCGGGCTACCCCCGTGTTGCGGGGCCTGTGGTAGCAACACCAACAAGGGCGGCGTGCTGCATGTCTAAATGCTTAAAATGATTCTCCGGTGGCGGTGGCGGCACACGCCTTTAACCTCAGCACTCAGGAGGCAGAGGCAGGCGGATATCTGTGAGTTTGAAGCCAGCCTGATCTACAGAGTGAGTTCCAGGACAGCCAGGGCTGATACATAGAGAAAACCTGTCTGGAAAAACCAAAATTAATTAATTAATTAATTAATTAAATTAAAAAAATTATTTGTCAGGTGAGAAATCATTCAATAAATGATCTACCTCAAACCCGTGCTGAGTTAGTACTAGAAGCTGAGCCACATGAGCGAGGGCAGGAGGTGGTCACTCCAAATGAGGCTTTTGTGATATCTTTTTTTTTTTTTTTTTTGAAATGGTCTCTTACTAATTATCCCTAGCTATCCAGAAACTCGCTGTGTAGACCAGGCTGGCCAGTCACAGAGATCCTCCTGTCTCTGCCTTCTTCAGTACTGGGATTAAAGGCGTGCACCACCAGGTCCAACTGATTTTTATTTTTGATTGTGTGTGTGTGTGTGTGTGTGTGTGTATCTATGTGTGCATGTGAATGCAGGTGTCCTCAGAAGCCAGCGGGGGCTGTCAGGACCTTTGAAGCTGGAGTCACAGGCAGTTGTGAGCTGTGAGACATGTGTTCTAGAAACTGGGGTCCTCTACAAGAGCAGCAAACACTGTAAACTGAGCCGTCTCTCCAGCCCTGCTTTTGTGAATTTTAAGAGGAATTCTTCCATAGCCCATCACTGTCTCCTTCATTCATTCACTCACATATTCATTCACATTTTCTGTCAAGTCAGGCTCTGTCTACACCAAGCCGCTGAGGAAGTGGAGTTGAAAGTCGCTTGCTACAGCTTCCCAGGGGAACAGATGCAAACCCAAACAGCCAGCTCAGGCACAGCAGCTGCCACCTGCCCTTGCTCTGCGGAAAGCCACAGGCTTGGTGCATGAATGTCACTTTTGTGAACCCCCTCCCCCACAGTCAAGAACAGGGGTTCCAAGCGTAGATCCTCCTGAGGATGTGTAAACAGCATATTCTCACCCCCAGCCCCCTGGCTCACTGAGTCAGAATCCCCCTTGTTAACAAGCCCTCCGGGCCATTTCGGCCTAGGCAGTTTGAGAACCCTCGCCTCAAAGCCAGGCCTCACAACCTCCGCCACACTTCCAATAGTGTGACTTTTAAATAGTGTGGCTGCCTCTGCACCCCAAAGTAATGAAAGCAGAATCTCTGGGCACAGGAACTGCCCTCAGAACTAGGAGAACTCTCCAGGCCGATGGAATGGACCGCTGCCTCAGCGGATGATGGACTAGGGTGAGAGTACCATAGAAGGCCTGGCTGATAACAGAAGAGCATTCTGTGCTGGTCATCCTGGCCTCCTGAATCTCCAGAGTCGCCTTCACACCAGAGCATCCAGAAGACACTGAGTGGGCCACATCCATCCCCCAGTTCTCCTAAGCACGAACTTCATTTAGACATGAGGTAGAACCTGTGCAGACAGGCTCAGGAACGAGTTGTGGGGTTGCCAAGCTGCCAAGTTATTATTATTATTATTATTATTATTATTATTATTATTATTATTATTATTATTATTATTTATGTGTATGATGTGTACATGTGGAGGTCAGAGGACGACTTTCTAGATTCAGTCTCTCTCACCAGGGATTGAACTCAAGCAGCCAGGCTCGTGCGGCAACCCCTTTTACCCTCCGAGCCCTCTCGCCAGCCCAAGCAGTGATTCTTAGGGAGGAAGAGGCAAATCACCTACTGAGTGGTTTGTGCTGCCGATGTTCGCTGAGGTCTTGGGACTCTCTGGGTATGACTCATGCAGGCATTTCAATTCCTTTTGTTATCATAGTCCCATACTTAGGAATGGAGTTAAATCATATATTCCATCAGCAATGTATATGTATTATAATTTATATACTTATTACTTATAAATTTGATCATATATCATTAACATAGAATTATAATTTATATTGTAATTCCATGAATTCTAATTAGTCAGCACGTAGAAAATATAATAATCACAGTATAATTACTATCTGTTCAGTCCCTACCCTGTGTAGATACTTGTATTCTTCAAAACAACCCCGTGGGGCTGGAGAGATGGCTCAGCAGTTAAGAACACTGGCTGTTCTTCCAGAGGTCCTGAGTTCAATTCCCAGCAACCACATGGTGACTCACAACCATCTGTAATGAGATCTGGCGCCCTCTTCTGGCAGGCAGAACGCTGTATACACAATAAATAAATAAATCTTTAAAAAAAAAAAACAAAAACCCGTGGGGGCTGGGGATATATCTGAGATGTCAGAGTGCTCACCCAGCACGCGGGAAGGCCTGGGTGCGACCCCCAGTGCCACATAAACCCGGCATGCTGGCACACGCCTGTGAGATCAGAGGTTCAAGGTCATGCTCAGCTGCATAGTAAAATCAAGGTTAACTCAGGCTACATGAGACCCTATCTCAAAAAAAAGTCCACAAAAAGAAAACCCAGACTAAACAAAGCACAAACCACCCCAGTGTTTATGTGTTATGCTTTGCTCTACTCTCTCAAGATAAGAAAGTCAGAGATAAGTAGTATTAAGTAACTCACTCAAGATCCCACACACAGAAAATGGCACTGTTAGAATTTGAAGATAGATCTGTTCTCTGAAATTATCACTTCACTTTACTCTCTACTAAGTAAGTAGTGGTGTGTGTATATCTTAATAGTATTAACATTATTAAAATTTTTACATTTTATCATTTAAAGATGTTTGTGTATATGGGTGTTTCACATGCGTGTATATTTGTACACCTCCTGTGTGTCTGGTGCCCATGGAGACAGTAAAAGGGGGCATTGAATCCCCTGAAACTGGAGTGACAGGTGGTTGTGAGCCACCATGTGTGTGGTAGGAATCGAACCTGGGTCCTCTGGAAGATCAGCCAGTGCTCTTAGTCATTGAGCCATCTCTCCAGCCCCAGTAATATTAAAATTAGTAAAATTGGAACAGGAGAGATGGCTCAATGGCTAAAAGCTTACAGTTAAGAGTTACTGCTCTTGGGGCTGAAGAGATGACTCAGTGGCTAAGAGCACTGGCTGACCTTCCAGAGGACCCGGGTTCAATTCCCAGCACTCACACGGCAGCTCCACCACCTGTAACTCCAGGATCTGACATCCTCACACAGACATGCGTGCAGGCAGAACACCAATGCACATAAAATAAAAATAATTTTTAAAAAAGTTACTGCACCAGGCGGTGGTGGTGCACGCCTTTTATCCTAGTACTTGGAAGGCAGAGGCAGGTGGATCTCTGTGAGTTTAGGGCCAGCCTGGGCTACAAAGCTCCCGCTCTTGCAGAGGACCCAAGCTCAGTTTCCAGCACCCACATGACAGCTCACAACCATCAGTAGCTACAGTTTCAGGGGGTCTGACACCCGCGTCTGGTTCTCTCAGTCACCTGTCACATAATGCAAGCAAATATTCGTATACATACACTAAACATAAACCTTTACAATGATTAAAATTAAAAGTTTCTCTTCAGATAGTACACATCCTTTGCCTTGTACTATTCACATAGCATGCCATGTTAATATGCTGTTTTTAATATGCATAACTATCCATATATAATCTAACGTACGATTGTGCGGTTGTGTCAACTGTAAACCCAGGAAACGCTAACTATGGAGCGGTGTCCTCGCACACCGCGCGCACACAGTTTCGGTTACAGTTGCTCGCAACCAATAATGCTGTTTCCCGAGAGCTCAGGCTGCCAGCCTCTAGCAGTTCTGCTTCACACATAGGGAAAAGCGGTCACACCTTTTTCCCTCCAACATGACACATGGATCTAAGCAGCAAAATTCTGCAAGGGGAAGGATGGAAAACGGAGGCCCCAGCAGTCTGCAATTGTGCAGGGAACAGCTTGAGAGCAACAGGTTTGAAACGATCTAAGTTTCCTTAAAGAGAAAGTAAATGGCCCCTGGTTTAGAGACACCTGCTCAAGTAAACAAAACCGGGGGTTGGGGATTTAGCTCAGTGGTAGAGCACTTGCCTAGCAAGCGCAAGGCCCTGGGTTCGATCCTCAGCTCCGGAAAATAAAATAAAATAAAGGTGTGTGCCACCACCGCCCAACAAAACCGTATAAGCCGGTGAGGTAGTGAGAGCCCCTGGCTTGAGGCAGTTGGATCTCAAGCTAGGTCAGCAAAAATAAAAATTACGTCAGACGTAGTGGCCCATGTCTTTAATCCCAGCACTCTGGAGGCAGGGGCAGATGGATCTGGGTGAGTGAGTTCTGGGTAAGTCGGGGTGACTCAGTGAGACCCCATCTCAAATAGAATAATAAAAAATAAAATTAAGGTCAAAAACAGTAAAATGGCCAGGCAGAGGTGGCACACGCCTTTAATCCCAGCACTCAGGAGGCAGAGCCAGGCTCTGTGAGTTTGACCCTAGCCTGGTGTACAGAGTGAGGTCCAAGTCAGGCACCAAAACTATACCTGTCTCGAAAAACAAAACAAAACAAACAAACAAAAAAAAGAAACAAAAACAGTGACATGTCTGTGGCTGGCAAGATGGCTCAGTGGATAGAGGTGCTTACTCACAAACCTGATGCCCAAGTTCAGTATCCAGGATCCACATGGTAGAAGACGGAATTTAATGGCAGCAAGTTGTCCCTGGGTCCTCCATATCTGCACCGTGGGGTGTGTGTGTGTGTGTGTGTGTGACACACACACACACACAAATAATGTAAATAAAAAGTATTTTAAATTTTATTCTTACTTTTACTTTGTGTATCTGTGTGTATCTGGGAGTGGGTTCACAGAGGCCAGAAGAGGGCACTGGGTCCCCTTGGTCTGGAATGACCGGGTTGTGAGCCACCAAGTGTGGGTGCTGGAACTGAACTCAGGTCCTCTGCGAGAGCAGCGGACAGTCTTAACCTCTGAGCCATCTTGCCTGTCCCCTGTCCATGCTCTTAATCCCACCCCAGTGTGGTGTCAGACTGCCACCAGGCTGGGTCCACACCGGGGCTGTAGGATGGCTGTGAATCTTGACACTGAGAAGCAGGAAGCGTGCGTCCTTAAGCTTTAGTCCGTTGTAGCCCCGCGGTTTTGCTTGTTCTACTTTTTTCTATTATCTTGCAGTATTGATTTCAGAATCAGCTTGTCACTCGCCACAGTAGCAAAAAAGCTCGCTGGGGTTCGGGATTCCGTCCCATTGTTCTCTGGCGGTGCTGAGGGTCGAACCTCAGGTCTGGGACACGCTAGGCAAGTGACCGGTCATCAGCCTGGAGTGCAGTCACCTTAACACTATTGAGTCGTCCAAGCACCAGATAAGGAAATCTTTCCACTGATTTAGGTTTCTCTTAATGTCAACATTATTTCATAGTTTTTGGAGCTTAAGCCTCCTTTGTTAAAATTATTCCTAAGTATTTATTGAATTTGATGCTACTAGAAATAAAATTATTGGGCTGGGGAGATGGCTCCGCAGATAAATGTTGAACCCTCATGGTATCCTCTGTTCTTCACATGTGCCCTGTGGCACACATGTATGTACCCATACATTATACTACACACACACACATACACACATACACATACACACATACACACACACTCACGCATCCATTTTTTTTAAAAGAAATGGAATTATTTTCTTAATCTTCATTGTGTTCATTGTATAACAATACAATTGATTTTCATACATTGAACTTTTTACTTTATGTGTGTGAATGTTTTACCTCCATGTATGTATGTGCACCATGTGCGTGCAGTGCCTGCCGAGGTCAGAAGAGGGCATCAGAACTGGAGTTATGGATGGTTATAATCTGTCGTGTGGGTGCCGGGAACCAAACCTGAGTCCTCTGCAAGAGCAGTTACTGCTCTTAACTGCTGAGCCGTCTCTCCACCTCTGAGTTTCACATATTGAAATCATACCCTGAAATATCACTGAAACTTTTTACCAGTTCTAGTAGGTTTTAGTGAATTTCTTAGAATTCTTTTCTCTTTTATGAGACAAGGTCTTACTATGTAGCTCTGGCTGGCCTGAAACTCACTATGCAGACCAGGCTGGCCTTGAAATCACAGAGGTCCGCCTGCCTCTGTTTCTGCCCCCTGAATGCTGGGATTAAAGGCGTGCATCACCACAGCTGGCTGTATACTAACTTTAAAAATTAATTTAAAAAAAAGAAATTTACTAGGGTATGAGTCGCATATTTGAGTTTCTCAGTGAAGTACTTACTCATCCAAACTTATTTTTAAATTCTTGTAGATTCTGTCTTCATGGTTTGGGAAGTACTTTTTTGTTTATTGAAACAACATCTCTCTATCTAGCCCTGGCTAACTTAGAACTTGCTATGTGGGCACAGATTGGTCTCGAACTTATGGTAGTCTAACTGCCTCTGTTTCCTGACCACAAAGAAACAGGTGTGTACCACCAAGCCTGGCTAGATTCTACCCTTAAAACAAGCTGACACGTATGTCTCAGGGTGAGGAAGTGGTTTTGATAGACTGTGAGATCCTCAGGGTGAAAAGTGACATGGTAGAACAGTATTTGTGACAGTCCACATGGTATGGACAGTGTGACATCATCAGGGCAGGACAAAGTGCTACAGACTGGGTAGCCTAAAAAACAAAAGGAATTAGGGACTAGAGAGATGGCTCAGAGGTTAAGAGTGATTGCTGTTCTTGCAGAGGACCAGAGTTTGGTTCCTGTACCCACACATCAGGTGGCTCATAACTACCTGTGATTCCAGCTCCAAGGGATCCCGTGCCCTCTCCTGACATACACAATCACCTTCTCTCACATCTGTGTATATAGAGAGACACATGCATAGACATAATTTTTTAAAGTAAGCCTTAAAAAATTATTTATTAGTTTATTTTATTTCGACACTAAGGACTGAGTCCAGGGCCTAGGATGTGCTAAAACAACAAGATTTTATCCTCTGTCAGAATCTAAAAATCAGTGTCATCGGTGCGATATGTCCCTTGATGGTTGTCGGATTGATTCCTTTGGGGCTCCTTCCACATTCTGTTACTCGAGTTCTGTTTCCTGACCATGAGGAAACAGGTGTGCATGGTATCACACTGTGGTCGGCTCCAAGCTGAAATGGTATAATGATAGACACATTGGATTGAAAGCCACCCTCCCCCAGCATGACCTCATTTTATAATTACATTTGCAGTGACCCCATTTCTAATAAGGTCCCCAAGGTTAGAACTTCAGCATCCTTCCTGGGGGACCATAACACAACCCACAAATATATGTTCCTCTTCAGTTTTCCGGAGTAGCATAATCAAGTATCTTTTTTTCTTTTCTTTCTTTCTTTTTTCTTTTCCTTTTTTTTTGTTTGTTTTTTGTTTTTTGTTTTTTGAGATAGAGTTTCTCTGTGTAACAGCCCTGGATATCCTGGAACTCGCTTTGTAGACCAGGCTGGCCTCGAACTCACAGAGATCCACCTGCTTCTGCCTCCCGAGTGCTGGGATCAAAGGCGTGCGCCACCACCACACCCGGCTTCAAGTATCTTTTGTGTTGACCATAGTCTTTGTTTTATTTTCTGTTCTCTAGATTGAGGACATGTTTAATGAGATCAAGTTTAGTGAATACGTGGACACTGGGAACCTCATCGACAAAATCAACTTACCGGATTTCCTCAAAGTTTATCTGAATCATAGGCCACCCTTTGGTAACACCATGACGGGCATCCAGGAGAGCTTTAACATACTGGGTTTTAAGAATTCCGAAGGGAAAATGGCTATTCGAAGAGAGGATTTCCTGAACTTGCTCCTCACTAAAGGTAACACCCAAGCAAGGACATCTGGTAGCAAGCATCCTTCCCATTGCCAGCAGGAAAGGCCTCTTCAGGGCAGGCAGACACTTTGGGACCCCCATCTGTCATGATGACAGGGCTTCAACCTCCAGGGTCACCTTGTCCTGTCTTGCGTATCTGACAAGTGTGGGTTAATGAGAAGGTCCCTGACCTAGAAATGAGAAATACACGATTCACGGGCCAGCAAGACGGCCCCGTGAGTCAAGGTGTTCGCCACAAAGCCCAGGTGACCGGAGTTCAACTCCCAGAACTCACATGGTGGGAAAAGCTGTACTCTGACCCCCAAGCACAGCCATGGCACGTGCTCCCCCTCCCCCACCCACAAAATAAATAAAGTGCAAAAAAAAAATTTAAGAAAAGTGAGTTTCACACTCAGCTTCCCAAGACCTCCAGTCTCAGCATGCCCACGTGCTGTGTTGTCGTTCCGTAGCCCAGGCTAGCCTTGAGTCGTCCTCCGTGTTCAGCCTCTCTCGTCCTGGGGTTGGAGGTGTACACCACCACATCCAGCTTGGCTTGTAAAATGGGGAGGTGTTTGCCAGCTTATCCGTCTCCTTGGGCTATCATGAGGTCAGGATGGGTTTGGGGGTGTCAAACCACACTCCAGGGAGGGTCACCTTGTCCTGTCTTGCATATCTGACAAGTATTGGGCTTTTTTTCTAAATCACAGTCAACCTAAGATGGCTCTGAGAAGAGGGAGCTTGAAGCCGAGCCCAGCCTTCATTCCCACAGTCCCTTGCTCAAGCCCCAAGAATAGGACTCTGTACATTGTCTTACTTGCTAAAGAAATGGCAAGAGTACGTCTCTTGAAGTTCTCTGGGCCAGTGAGACGGCTCAGTGGGGAAAAGTGCTTATTGCTAAGGCTGAGGATCCCAGTTCAATCTCTAAGACCCACAGAGGGGCAGGAGAGAAGCTGTCCTCTGACTGCGAGCATGCACCATGCCCGGTACACGCACACACGCACGCACACACACACACACACACACACATGTGCAAATAAATAAAGAAATGTAAAATTTAAAAAGAGAGATCTCTAGCCAGAGGGGTGGCACACAGCGGTAATCCCAGCACTTGGGAAGTAGAGGCAGGAAGTCGAAAGTTCCCAGCAGGGCTGGAGGCGTAGCTCGGTTATACAGTGTTTGCCCAGCTTGCTCAAAGCCCTCGGTTGAATCTCCAGTATCGCATAAGCCAGACCTGGTGGCCCAAATCTGTAATCCCAGCACTTGGGAGAGTTCAAAGGTCATCCCAGCTTGAGGTCAGCCAAGTTTGAGGCCAGGCTGTGATACAGGAGAGCCAGCCTCAAAACAAACAAACAAACAAACAGAAGACCTTCTCAGTTCTTAACCCGGGTGTGAGACGGAGCCCCAGTGTTAACCAGACTCCTTTTATCCCCCGTGCCCAGGCGAGCACATGACAGAGGAGGAGATGTATGACTGCTTTGCCACGCTGTTCGGCCTGAGACCTGAGGGGTGGAAATTGGAGCCTGCATCCACCTCCGTCAAAGGTACCTGGCCTTTGGTCTTGTAGCCTCCGCTCACTAATTTGTTATAGACTTAAGTGCATTTCTTCCCTCTGACGGGTGTGAGCCACTGTCCTTAAGACCCTGCCCATAAGAGTCAGTCTTCTGGGAATCCCATGAATAGGTGACCACAGAGCCAGTGAGCCGTGGCTGTGTCTGCCAGATGGAGCATTCCCTCCCACTCTGCCTGTCCTGTGGTGTCTTCTGACCTCCTTCCTTCCTCCCTCCCTCCCTCCTTCCCTCCTCCCCTCTTCTTTTTTTTTTCCTTCCTTCCTTTTTTTTTTTTTGGGGGGGGTGGGGGGCAGTTTTGAGACAGGGTTTCCCTGTGAAGCCCTGGCTATCCTAAACTCGCTATGTAGACCAGGCTGGCCTCGAACTCACAGAGATCCACGTGCCTCTGACTCCTGAGTGCTGGGATTAAAGGTGCATGCCACGACTGCCCGGCCCTTTTTCCTTTCTTTATTACACTGGGTTCACCTTTCTGGCTTGGGTGGAAAGAGGTGACATCTGGGTAGATGTACAAACTCTGCTCCAAACTGCCAGGACTTTAAAGCTCTATTTCTCTTTCTTTTTAAAAAAAATTGGTATTATTTTTATTTTGTGTGCATTGGTATTTTGCCTGCATGTATGTCTGTGTAAGGGTGACTGGAATTACAGACAGTTATGAGCTGTTATGTGGGTGCTGGGAATTGAACCCGGGTCCTCATAGAATCTCACTGTGTAGCCTTGGGTGGCCTGGAACTCACTATGTAGCCAAAGCTGGCTTCAGACTCCACCAGCTGCCTCCTGAGTGCTGAGATTAAAGGCATGTGCAACCATGCCTGGCTTTTTTTTTTTTTTTTTTTTTAGTTGTCTTTTATTTCTTTTTATATTCTCTCTCCCTGCCCTTTTCTCCCCCTCCCAAATGCCAGGGTTTCTCGGAGATGCTACTAGGAGAGCCTC